>APFE030921339.1:115556-213761 GCA_000404065.3 Pinus taeda
TTTTACCCTTATGTTCAATTTTTGGAAGTCCTCAATGTGCTCCATCATTGAACCCTTTTGTTTGAGATTTATCAATTGGCTAAAAAAGGTGTTCCTTTTTGTATTCTCATAATGTGCTATCATTTCTTCTGTAAAAATTGCCCAAGTGACAATTTTTTTATGAGAGAAAAGCCATCGATACAATACAAACTGATTTGGTTCCAAATATAAAGTTGCAATACATACCTTTTGTGTGTTTTGCACATTATGGAGATCGAAAAATTGCTCCATCTGTAGTATCCATGTTCCAAGATCCTTGCCATCAAACTTCCTCATATCGATTTTTGGAACATGGTGGGTCTTAAGTCCAACATTAGAGTCTATGAAATCATGATTAACATTTCTTTTGTTCTCATCATGAGTTTCCTTTACTACTCTTTCACCATTAGTAACCATTTCTTGTAGCAACTTATTCAAATTTATCTTAAATTCTTCCATATTAGCGTCCATGCCATTCATCTTAGCGTCCATGCCATTCATCTTAGCTTCCATGCCATCCATCTTGGCTTCAGTTACCTTTTGTGGGAGTGAAATTTGTTGTACTTGGTCTTGCAATTTTGATATATCATGTTGCATTTCTTCCTCTTCTTCATGAGTCATGCTAGATCTTTCAAGTTGCTTACTAGGTGTTTCCATTTTATTTCTTCAGGGCATCAATTAATGCTAATAGTTCTTCACTATTCCCTTTGAATTCCTTCAAACTATTTTTCAAACCAATCTTATGCAAAATTAAAAAAAAACTACGGACCTTTGTTTTACTTTGTAAGAGCTCGATATTGAATCTATGGTATCTTTGTAATTGTGGATCTTGAATATTTGAGATTGTGTCCTAAAGTATCCCTTTGAGTCCTCTTTCTAACCCCACAAGTCTGATCAAGATTGGATTCTTGAAGGAAGAGTTATGCCAAATCTCCCACCGTGACCTGATTATAAACTAGTTTAGTAGAGTGAACTTGTAAGAAGTTTCACGTGACATTGTTTCGACCTTAGTACCTAAACTAATATACAAAAAACTACAGGTCATCCTTGTTCTGAAACTTTTGACGAAATTTCAGTTTGATGCTCAGAACGAAATTTATGATGATTTTCCCCAGGTCACCTATTTGGAATGTAATTCAGGAGTCTACAAAAACCCTAACTTCCTCAGGCCATATCTCTGAAAATATAGCGACGCAAGCTCTGAAATTTAGACCCAAAGTTCAAAATGATTTTGGCTGATTTTTTAGCTTCTGAAACAACGCAAAAAAATAGTTATAGCGAAAATTCCACGATGGCCTATTTGGAGTAGCGAAACCCTAGAATCCAAAGCTCTTATACCAATTGTTATGAAACCAGCTCACAAAAAGATAGAAAAGGTAGAACAATGCCTTATAATTCAACCTCTTCAAGGGGGAAACCTCCTTTACATTACATAAATGCAAAATTCTTGGATTATACAAATGACTAAACCTCCCTTCTATATATAGGAGTCTAAGGGGTCACAATATAATCAAGCCAACATAACAGTAATAACATAAGGGCACAACAATAAAAATAGTGGGTTTTTATGGGGAACACTAATAACAATATGGGCACAATAATAACAATAAGGGATACAATGACAATAGTAATAGGGGAATCACTAGTATTATAGGGACCTAACAAGTATCTTAGCGAAAGCTTGGATAGTATTGTAACGAGCCTTGGCTTCTCCACTACGCAGAGCTAGTACATCTCTTTGGAGGAGTAGGTGGTTGTGGCTATAACTTTCCACTATTGGAACTAGTGGTTGGACATGAATGTATTGTATGACTGGAACTTACACTTAATATAACAGAGCTAGCACATTTCATGCATATGTTGTATTGTATTCTATGCTATCTAGTTTACTCTAAATGAATATGTATTTGTTTGCTTAAGAATGCATGTATGGACTATTCTATATAAGTATGTATGAATATTTATGAAATGCGTAGCTATTTTAACCATCACTTTGGATTGCTCGCTAACTTGATTTCTAGGTTGTGATGCATATTCGCTTGTTTGTTCCCTTCCAAGTCGTGTACTATTACAGGTTTCCATGGGGCACACTCACCTCACCCTCAGTATGTTAGAACCTCTCATGCACCTTCCTTGGCTTGCTGCAACTGTCACACCCTTGCTACCAATAGAGACATCTTACTTTCCTCTGTGTGAAATCATGGTCAAGGCATTACCATATGACCCATTGCTAGACTCCTACACCAAACGGTCTGAGATCTAATTGGGACTTCTTACCAGGGAGATCGCCTTACATGGCGGGTCCAGCACTGTCAACATTTTGGCGCTACATGGTGGGCCAGATGACAAGCTGAGTCCTGACATCTATTTTGAATCTCTACATATCTATCATCGCTAACTATTGAGTTTATCTTTCGGAGTGCATGTCTTATGGAAACAACTTCATTATCTCGGAATAACTCTTGGATAACTTGTCTCATAAAACATATGATGGTGGAGGCTAGATAGGCTTGGTTAGGCATGCAGTTAGTGTTGTAGGTTCATGCGAAAGACATGGATTCTTTCAAGAATACATGAGTTGCATGTTGTTCATATACTCTCTTCGAGGGAACCCAATGCACTGGTGTGGCATGTTCCCCAAAAAATCTATTCATTCTCTTGCTCATATGGTCGCAAAGATAGACCGTGCTTTCAATCACTTTGATCATAAAGCACTCAACAAAGAAATTTTGAAACTACGAAAAGCACTGGATGAATCCAATGAACAGTTTCACACATGCTTTTGTAATCTTTCATATTGATTCCCAAAGATGATATTAATTGGGAATTTCTCGATGGGAGATTTCAGTGTCTTCTTTACATATATGAAAATCCACAATTCTTGAAATCACTCGAGTCCCGCTCATACTCTGGTAATGGAACTACATAATCACGAGTAGGCATAGTCATTGTCACAAGTGACTATCCACCTTCACCTCATCAAACAACTCCACCACTGTCGAGTGATGTCAGAGATCATGTACATACCTCTATTGAATTGTCACATCCTCCCACCCCACTTGCTCTTGATCTCTACACAGATTTGGCTTGCAAGCCTGTTGGTTGTCACCTGGCTTCATTCTCTCGACCTCCATCCTCGCATTCTGTTGATCCTCCGGATTGTACTGTCTTGTGTTATTCCATTCTGAACTCCTCACCTGTTGTGAACGAGGATGAAGTTGTCGATGGAGTTAGTGTTATGCAGCCAACCTACGACATCATTCATGATGAGTGTGTGTAGGAATCTAAAGAAGAACCCATGGTGAAGGATGACTCCCTTCCAGCTGGGCCTCATCTTGACATCCCTTGTGATTTTACTACTGATTTCCCCTGTGAAAACCCATTTCCATGTGTTTCTACTTCCGATCATTCATAGGACACGTCGGATGGTATTCTATCATCACAGTTCAAAGAGGACACATCTTCCTCTGAAAATCCATCCAATATATTATCTGCCATTTTGGAAAACATAGATGGTGAACATCTTTGCTTCTCATCTACCCCTCTTCCTGATTCATCCAATCATGAGAATGCCGACAAACATCCTAAATTTTCTGATCTTGGTTGTTGTGATATCTCTACTTCCTCATCTGATCACAATGTTGATTCAATCATTCTTAATCTATCTGAGACACTGGTCTACAATTATCTATTTTTCAACGAAGCCAAAACCCCACAGACTATGGAGGCACTTCAGCTCGAGTTGATGGTTATGTTAGGCCCTCGCTATCCTCAAGTTGGTTTCATTTTCAGTCAGGAAATTGTTGAAACACTCAAGGCTCCTCATCACTCTCCGCTTTGCATTGAAGATCAACCAAACACCTAGATTTTGCTTCCTCCACTCGAACTACATGATCCCATCACTCATGCGTTGGAGGAATCTTACACAATAAGAAAACATGCACAACATAAGTGGTATACCTTTCTCACATTTGCTTGCATGTCACAATCAAGAGAATGTACACACTCAACATCTACATGCAGTGTAGCATAGCACCATGGACCTTCCATAGAGTGCATGTCACGTGCTTTCACTCATCTCTATTCTGTGGTCACTCATAAACTCAGAGTGTGTTTGTCTTCACTGTTATATCTTTCTTGTTTATTGGTTCACAAAGTTGTCTTTTTCACAAACCATTCATTCACCAACATGGGTCAAATAATGTGTTGGTGGCTGCATTGGAAGTATTAATTAACATCGGATGGTCCATGCACCATTAGCTTATGATTAGGAGTAGTGTTTCCTTTCAGTTTGTTTGCTTTCATGCTTGTTTGCTTACTTGCTTTATTGGTTTGATCGCTTGCTTACCTGTTTTCTTACTCGCTTTGCTTTCACTTTTTCTTATGCTTTTGCTTTGATTTGTTGTTTTTTTCTTTTTTTGTGCATAGGTTAGTTTTCCATGTATCGTGTGAGAATCTTGAAACAAGCTGGGTAAAGTACGAGAGGAATTATACAACTATCAACATTTGGTTATTTGTTATATGCTCTCTTATGTAAGAACTTGTTTTCTTCAGTCCATGATACATCAATGGAAAATACGTACTCTTCAAAGTGAACCTTGGTGAAAACACAACGCTTGCGTGCTAACTAGTATCACCTACTCTAGTCGATTATTTTTGGGTTAATCCTTATCATCTCAGTCAAGTAAAGTAAGGTGAGGGGGGAAACCTTAATAGGCACGTTAGAGATATAATAACTACTTATTTGCTAGAAAAACCTCTTCTTCTGTCAATAAGTTGGGATCCCTCTTCTGCCATTGAAATGAATAAGTGATATGCACAGTTGAAAAAATGAAAATGAAAAACAAAAGTTAAAAAAATGAAGTTTGAAAAAATGAAAAATGAATAAGGTGAAAGAAGAGAAAGGCTTCCTGTGCAGAGAGGTGATCCAAGTAAATCTGCTGGGGTACTAACTAGGCTCACTGGTAGCAGAGCCATGCCTGTGTTCCTATGTGACTCTGTCGGGGTACTATCCAGGCGTGCTAGTAGCAGAGAAACACCACTGATGAAACTAAGACTCTTATGACTATAATTCTTGTGCATCAATATACCCTTCAACCCCAATCAAAACAATTGTGTTGACTTGGCTTGAATGTGTGTCAATCAACCAATATTTTTGCAAATGCTACATCTTACAATCAAGCTAGTGTGAAACCAAGACAAGTTGATAACTAAACAATACTTCTAGAGGTGTTAGACTTGTTTTTCATGAACAAGGTCCATTCAGAGAGCTGGAGTTCTACAAGTGTGTTGCCAAGTATTGTAGCGACTACAAGCACCCTCCAAAATTTTTCCTTAGCTTTGTTTTGGAGCCTCCCTACCAACCTTCACAGCAACATACCTTGTTTCATCAAGTACACAAGCTCTAGTGATTTTCTTGCAGAAAGACAGCTTGTCAAACAAACCTTGATGCATTCACCTCACAGGTTGTTCATCCAGACTTGGTCCACCAGCAGGCTAAGAAGCTCCTTCAATAATTTGTGCAAATCTAGAGGGAAACTAGCCTTCCCTCCATAAATTGCGCAATCCTGACTGGGAGCTTGCTGAGCCCAAGAATTGTGCAATTATGCTGAGCAAGATTCACCCAAAAAATTTTGCAATCCTTCCTAGATGGGTTGCTCAGCCCAGAATTTGTGCAAATCTGGGTAGCAGTTCGCTGCTCTACCCAAACATTGTGTAAATATTATGAGCAACCAGCCCAACTCCCAACCAGAAATGTGAATTTTCTCCCAACAGTTGAGGAAAATCTTGCATGTGCATTTGAGTTGACCAATTCCCTCTGGGACCAATGAAAACAGACTTGCATTCATGGGTTGCTTCTCCCAAGGCAAAATGCAAAGGCATCCCTTATTTCATGGATCTATTTTTAGCAATCTGAGGTTACATGCAATAATCATTTTAGAAACCTCCCGCCAAGTATCACTTTCCCTAGATTTTTGGCATGTGTGTCACAACCTTGATTTTATCAAAACTCATCAATTGGACATTGTAGAGTTCATTCCTCACATCAACCTTGCAGCTCTAACATCACACATTGCATCTAGGAACTGTTGGCACATTTAGCTTAGTTGTTTTGGGGTAAGCCTTCTTTCCATGTCTTGTGTTGCATTTCTGGTGCTTTTTGTGTTTCGCTTCGTATGAACAATGTTTTCTTGATTTTAGTTATTGTTTGCTGTCATTTTAATACATAGTAGCTTGTACAAGCATCATTTCAGTTTTCATTAACATATCACTGTTGTCGCATGCATTGAACTGTTTTTCACAAATGGTCACTGATTTGGCGACTCACCTCACCCACATGCATGTTGTTCCATTTTCTGAATCTTTCATTCACTGTTTGCATGCATGATCATTCACTTATGCTTACACTCAATATCTCAATGCATTCACATTCACATTTGCTATCAGTTTCCTGTCATCTAGTCTAGGCAGCCTTGTCCCAGACTCGACCTCACCAAGATAGCATTGCTCAATCCTGAGAGGGAAGGCTATGCCTTCCTCTCAGGAAATGTGCACTTCTTCCCAGTGACTATCCTCCAGTCTTACATTGCACAATTATGAGGGACAATGACTGTTTGCCCATAAAATTGCGCAATGAAGTCACTAGTCTGCAGCCATTGCAAGCTGAGATTGCGCATTATGCAATTCCAACAGTCAATAGCTAGAGTGGACTATGAATTGCACATTTCTAACAGTCAATCAGCCTCTAGTAGCCCTACTATTCCTTGTGTAGTCTTCACAGTCAGTCTCTCAACCTCCCAATAGAAATTGTGCAAACTTCATGATCAGTCACACAAATATGTTGCAAGTTAGTTCTCAAGTTCATTTTAGTTTTTGACTGACAGATTTCCTGCCATAAGTTTTTCCATGTCTCTAGGTATCGTAGGTGTTCATCTGCCTCTCAGCAGCACAGGTACAATGGTTTTCAGGAGAAAAAAGTCGAAGACACCATTCAAATCACACTTGGGGATGCAGTTAATCAAGTGTGAACTTTCCTGCTCATGAAGACATCAAATTGTTCATAGACAAGGACATTAATATATGACGATAACATCATCACAACGAGCAACGTCATGAACAGTAATTGAAGGCAGCATACCAGATGCAATTAATTCAAGAGGAAGGTTGTTGAAAACACATAGGACAAACAAAGTTGCAAGCTCAAGCAATGTTGCTGATGTTGAAAGCAACTTTGGAGACAAAGGCTATGAGGTGATTGCACAATTGTGCAAAGATAGAGAATGGAACAAACAAGGAGTTTCATGTGTTGAAGAAGCAACTCAAGGAAGAACATGAGCTGCACAGACAAGTGAATGAGTTGCAGCAGGAACATGAACAATAGGGGGCACAACATGCACTTGCAGATGAAACTGTGCCCATAGAAGTTATAGATCCATCCCAGTAGTTGGCATGAAGCAGACTTGGTGAGCAGTGTTGTTGATTGCATGCAAGGGATTTGACAACATGCATGTCATTGTGCGCATGCATACGATCCAACCCATTCAGCACACTCTGTTGGCTTGATGATCCTTGACCCAAGTTCAATGTTAGTCAACCAAGAAAATCCCTAAAGTACTAGCCCTTTCAACATCAGTTTGTGGAGCACAGACAAAAGTCTCAACCAACGCAGTATGGGGGGATGCAAGAACCAAGTTTTTGCACCTTGAGATGGTTGTGATGTTGGTTTTATATCTTAAACCCTTCCTTCACGTAGATCGATAAGCCTTTAGGGCTTATCGATGTAATTTCTCTTTCGTCACTTAGAACCTCCGTGATGAGATACAATCGTCCTTCGCACAACCCTAACCAGTGGTGTAGTTACTTACACACCTTTTTTAATGCATTATTGTACAATTTATCGAATTATCTTAAGTGTTTGTCAATTTTACCATGCAATTAAGATTATCTTTGCGTAAACATATATCCTTATTTGTGTTCATATAACATATAGAAACATATGCATTTTCACATCAAATTAGAATTATAACATAAGCCCAAAAATTAACATAACATAATCACATGTAATCCACTGAGGCAAAATACACGGTAAGTTCAGAATACTTCTCTTTATTGATGATTCAGATGCCCAATACAGACTTTATCTACCCTACAGACATAGTTGTAGGGGTTCACGCACTCAACTGTAGACTTCTACCCTAGGCCTCTACACACTCAACTGCAGAGCCTCTTCATATGCTCTAAGACTCTCTTTTTATCCAATCCCATGGTTCGTGGACTAACGGAATATCCCTAAAGAAAACACAAGCTATCTATACTAAGGGGGGAAACCCATTTTGAATCTTGATATCTTAGCACTCTGTGGCCACAAAATGCAGAGACTTTACATTCCTTTATACAAAATTTGGGCTTTCTACCCCAAACTTAGGCTTTTAGTCCCAAAAATGACCCCATGGGACCCATTCCCAAAAGGCCCCCAACACAAACATGGTGGTTCGGCCTCGAGTCACTCATTTGGCATGGAGATCTCATCACGAAGACCCCCTAGCTCGACTTGGACTACTACAACTTTGGAAGTATAGTATGCTACCGCCTACTTCATCTCCTCAACTAGCTGCTCCGTTGTTGGACCTCCGTCGTTTGACAGAATTTTTTACTGAGTCTTCTACAAACTAGCCAACTTGCCTTTAATCGTGGTTGTGATCAAATAGGCCTCATCCAACGAAGGTTGTAAGTGAGCCTTCAAAACTTCTTCCTTGTGCTAAGCTGCATCTACCTACTCTTTCAAAGCCTTGGCCTCTTGCACCTTTTCTAGCCTCTACGTGATGGCGATAGCGCGCGTCGTCGTTTTAACTTTATCATAGTGCTACTACAACTCCCAAACTTCTATTTCAAGCCTCTACATAGTGGGGTCTTCTTGCAGGCTGGTGACCACCTCGATCAACTTCTCGAAGAGTGTCGTGCAGTCCTTTACTGCGTTGTCCATTGCTGCTACATCGTCTTTCACACCTAACTCGCGTTGTTCTCCAATTTCTGGTGGAGTAGAAGGCTAGTCCTTCAACTGCAACTCTGTGATTTTGAGGTTCAGTTCCAACTAGACCTTTGCGTATTATTTGTGTGTGTTGCATACTCCAGCAAGGAGCTTTCAAATCCACACATCTACTGGCTCAACCTTGGGAATGTCCAACTCTGGGATAGATCTGCATGCCTCAGCCACGACCTTAGCCATGCCCTAACTATTGTCTGTAAGGTCTCTCACGAGGTCAATGGAGAAGTCTCGATGCACAACCATTTGGGCATTATTGATCTTCTTCTCACTAATTACCTATAACATGCGTTGTTCATGGGCCCGCAGTTCTTCTATCACACCATCCTGCAAAAGGTGAAGCACCTCATTGGGAAGCATGACCAAGTTAAGTCCAAGTCCCTTGAGGGTGTTGATAGTGTGCCTTTCATCTTCTATCTCTGTAGTCATTGCTCCATCTGGTAGAACTATTGCTTGAGGATCCCGTGTGTGCATCATCCATGTGGCTTCAGAGGTGCCAGGCACCAAACTAGTTGACGTTGTGCCAGTTTGTACCTATGATGCTGTTGGAAATAATACTAAGAGGGGCGGTGAATCAGTATTAGCAAATCAATAATTTTTTTTCATTTCCATAATTAGATTCATATATGCTACTTTAGTTAAGGGAACTCACGTGTACACGCAACTATGTTTAGTGGAACTAGTGTATATACATCAAACTTATGATTCAATTAATTCATCATATGTTGATCTTTAATCAATGCATCAATACTTCATTAATCATATAAACAGTAACCATGTGTAGTAAAAATAGAAAAGATCATCACACATAAGAAACACATATGAACACCATGATTTAAGGTGGAAACCCAATGTGGGTGAAGACCACCTATTGATGACGTCTCTGCCTTCTTTTAATATTAAGAAAAATTGTTCACAACATTGTACTAGTGCAAACCCATACTAGTACGCAGGCTTCTACCTACAGAAGGCTACAACCTTCTCTCATTCTCCAGCTTCTATTGGAAGGGAGATATAACCCCTTAGCTCTTGTACTAGATGATATATTTACTAGTATGTAGGCACTAACCTACAGAAGGCTACAACCTTCTCTCATCATCCAGGGACCTCATTTCATAATTTTTCAGACTGGATACTCCTGGAACACAACATCATAATCTGAAGGCCACGTTTCATCCAATTTTCATACTTGACCCATCAACAACATTGAAGCTCAAACTCAATCACCACTGTAATACATTCATCAACTATATCTGCATCAACTAATCACTGAAACTCAATCTAAATCAACCAAACTCAATCAATCACTGACAACCTGTGAACCTGTGACACAACTGAATCAATCATTCATATTTTAATCAATCAACTACAATAAATAGATCAGTACATAGTTCTGAGTTACATTATCACTCAGAATCAGTTGTCATCTTAAAACCATGCTTCAGATTATATACATAATTTGGCAGAATCCAACCTGCATGTATACACAGCTTCCCTGAAGCAAACTAACGTGTAGATCTGCAAACTCCATCCTATGAGATATACGCTACTTATGTATGTTGAATCAGCGTGTATACATTGTTTTTCCAAAGCCAAATTGCGTACAGATCTAGAAATGCTAACTTAAAACATCACAACTATTTCAAAATTCATTCATACCCAAATCATCACATTTACATAATAAAACATGTGTCAGTATTTAGATATAGAATGTTCAAGATCAAACCACACAATGATAATACATTTCAAGCCTTAGGATCCCAATTCATCATCCATATAGGTGCATCCTTAGTTCAGATCAAGCAAAGCATCACAAACCCATAACTTGCATGGTTGATCTCATACTTCATCAGATATTCATTACTTGCTTGACCTGGCCTAATGATCTTCTCCTCATATAGTTTTAGGCCTTTCTCAATACCATGGACTAAAACCACTTCAGACCAATACCTTGGACTAAATACCTTGGACCAATACCATAGACCAAATACCTTGGGTCAGATACCTTGGACCAAAGAAATACTTTGGACCCAAAAACTTATTTTCCCAAGATATACGCGCTTTTCTTTCTGTGAAAGTGCATGTGTATGTATGCACTTTTTTTATACAGTGAACTTGCATGTATACATGGCTTTGTCAAGGTGAACCTACGTATACCTTTCTTTCTTCATTATGTGTGGCCTAAACAACAATTCTTTGCTGTTAACTTGTAGTACTTAGATCTTTCATCTGAGTGAGTTTCCATCAAGGACAACACCTATATCATAATGCTAACAGATGCATGGACCTTCAGCTCATGCAGACCTGTCTGGATAGCACCCAAGGCTTATTGTTGCTTCTTCTCGAATTGTTGTAGCATTTCTGCAATGGCATCCCTAACCATATCACCTATGTCATTCAAGTCCCCCTCCATTAAGTTGATCAAGTCGAGAGATGCCTTGCTAGCCTTGGACTTCTTCTACGGCCCTACTTTTTCTGGATCATTGTTGTGCTTGGTGTAGAATGGAGTCGTCTCTGGGTCTACTCGTCCCTGATCTGTCTATTCATCCTCTTCTTCTATCTCCTGGGAAAGCAACTTCTGACATCGGTCAGAGTCGCACTACTCTTCCTCCACTTGCCCACTTGTCTACTTTGTAGCAGCATGATGTGCCTTGGCCTTATCCTTAGTCTTCTTTCTTTTCTTCACGGCCATTTGTTCCATCTTTAGCTTGGCTTCTTCCTTCTTTTGTTGTGCGGCGGACTTGCTAGATCCCACTGTCAATTCTGCAGCAGTGCGCCAATCTGTTGGCCAATGGTCAAGGACTGCTATAATCGCGTCATCTATGGCCAAGTATGGCAGGTCATGCCACTTCTATTTAGGGTCCTTTTGTGCATGTATTGAGACATGGTGGAAGTCGGCCTTGAATTCCATGTACTCCTGTAGCTTATCAAAATTAGTCGGTGACAACTGCGGCTTGCGGTTAATGGCCATATATATGCTCATCTCCATCAAGATCCAGAAGGTCTTACTGTCCTTGACTGCTGAGGATCCTTCATAGCCCACAACGAAGAGAACTTCACTACTTTTGGTAGGTCTGACATGACTAGAGGAAACTGGCTATCCTCAGGTAGCTCTCACACAACCAACACTATGGACAGTAGTAGCCATTCATAGTGAAATGTCTTACTATGATCTTGTACCTCGCGACAGTTCGCGAGGAACTCACTACAGAGGTAGTGTGCCCAGTTAAACTGTATGCCCTCTACACACTGGGCCACCAAGGCTATCACTGGTGCTAGCACTTCATCTGTGCAACACTTCCTCATGACCTTTCTTGCCAAGATTTGCATCACCACTTTGACCGTGGGGTCACAGATACTATGATGGCATAGCTGCATGACTTTTTTACTAACTTGAATTTTTCCTTCATTGCCTCACTAAGGGCATGCTCGCTAGGCTTTCTGCGAAACACCATGGCTGGATTTTCTCCTAAGTGCGGCAACTACGTGATCCTATGGATGAGCATGTCAGTGATGGGCATCGACTCCTCCAACCATAGACACCCATCATGCACCAAGCATAGTAGCTACTTGATCACAATCATCGTGATGGGCATGCGGTTGTAATGAAGCACCCATTGCAGGTTTAGCAGGCCTGTCTTGTCCATGCCTTTCAGCCACTTTCTTGGCTCAAATGTGGTCACTCTAGTGTTTTTGTGGAAGACACAGTGCATAAGTTGGTCTTTCAGTACATGAGGGAAATTCTCCATTTTAGCTAAATCCCAATCTGCCAATTTTAGAAGGAGGAAATGCCCCAAGCGCTGTCCCTCAAAGACAATTTTCTCTGGCAGTAGGGGTGTGTGTAGGGTGACCTTACTTTCATCAATACCCTTCAGTACCTTCGTTTTTCCCTTGTGTAGAGGAATGCACTTAGGTAGCTTAGAAATGGGATTAGACCCCTCAACCTCAGCATCCTCCATTTCCATTGCAATATACTCATCATCCATGGGGATTTCTTCGACCTCTTCTTCCAGCTCTAGGTCAACTACCTTACCATTTTCCTACGTGGTGGGCTTATCCTTCTGTGGGTGCTTTATAGGTGATGTGTGCACTGGTTGTGGTGTTGCAGCCTGCTTGCCTTTCGTCTTCTTCAGACCCTCCTTGGCCTGGGTGACCGTGGTGACTTAGGTACTTCAACTAGTACTTCCATAGTTACAACCTTCGGGGCAGCTCCTTTAGCTGCCATGGCTACCCCTAGAACAACTCTTTCAGCTGTCATTACTTCCCCAACATTTATAGTCTTAGCCGGTGTCAACATGATGCTATTCAAAAACTCCTGTGTCTCCTTTGGCAACTTCTCAAATGCTGAACTCGCTATCAAAGATCCAAATTTTTCATGGTTCATGTGTGCCTGAGAGCTCAACACCTCAATTCTCAAAATGCTAAGTGTTTTCCACGAGGCAACCCTTTGTAATTTATAGGCATTTTCAAATTCAAATATGACCATTCCCCCCACAATCAGTTCATTAATGCTAGATTGGTGGTATATTTTCAAAGATTTGTAACATAAATTCTGACTTAAATGTCGCCCCCCACTCCATTTGGTCATTTTTTCATCGTCAAATCATGAACAATGACTTTAATAATCACTTTCCGACTATCCTGCATAGTTTTTCCTTTGGTAGTGCAGCTCCCCATTCACTTCTGTGGGCTCTATGACATTTATTCATTTCACATAGTTCCCCAATTACGCAGCTCTCCAACCCGGGCAATCTAGTTTATAGTCCCACGCTTCCTTTCAGTTGCCTGGAGTGTTAAGATTGTGCTTCCCTCATATAGTCACCTAGCTAGATCACTATTGTATGGCTTCAATTAGCTACCATTCAACTTCCCTGGTAAGGGTTCTCCATTGAATTAGACCAGCTGAACTGATCCACCATCGGTAATCTCCTTGATGGCAGACAGCCCTAGCCAGTGCATCCTAAATTTCCTTGGAAATTTATCAAATTTTCTATCATATAACAAGAACAGATCATTTACCTTCAAGGTACGCAGTTTGATGTGTCAATCATGCCATGCCTTTTTGTACTCCTTTTGAACTTGTCGATGAAATCTAACTAGAAATCGGTCCTCCTCAAGCTCTGCTAGTTGCGCGAGCCTCTCTTCCAGGGCTCTGTGATTCGCCATTCCTATGAATGTCGCTATGCGTAGACTAGGTACAATGTATTCCATTGGCATCACAACTTCTATGCCATACACAATTTTGAAAGGCGTTTGTCTAGTCAGCTTCTTGCAAGTCGTTTTGTAGGCCCATAGCACTGCGGGTATGTGCACATGCCAGTAATTTCTCTAAGCATTGAAAACCTTCGTCAGTGTGCTCTCCAGTATATTATTGAATGCTTCCACTATCCCATTAGCCTGCGGATGATAAGGTGTAATTTTTTGATGATACACCTAGAATTCCTCTGTCAACGCGCTGATTGTTTCATTAAGAAAGTGCATATCGCAATCACTCATCAAAATATTTGGACACATGAATCTCATCAAGACATACTCAAAAATCAATTTTTCTATTGTTGCACCTGTGTAGTCCTTCATAGGTTGTGCCTCTACCCATTTGGTCAAATACTCAGTTGCAGTGATGATGTACCACGCACCCATCTTCTTTCCTCGAGGCTGAATTGGTCCCACAAAGTCAATCGCCCATTTTTCGAATGGTTGTAATGTTACCTATGGTATCAGAGAAATCTGATCCCTCCACGATGACCTACTAGTCCATTGACATGCATCACATGCCCTGCAATATGATTTTGAATCCTTATGCAAGGTCAGCTACCACAACCCAGTGCATAGAATCTTCTACGTTGTTTCTTTCCTTGCATAATGTCTTCCTGTGGCTCCTCCATGAGCCTTAGTGAGGATGTTGCTTCATTAGAATTCAAGCACATAATGTCGCAATATTTCATCTGATCCCATTTTTTACAAGTGTCATGCAATGATAGAAAAGTTTGTCGTGCGCATTACTAGTTCCTTATTCTATTGACTTTTATAGCCTTCCGGATCCATTCCTTTCTTCAAAGTGACTGTTCGTGATGTGCACTGCAAAGAGTTGTGCCTCAGGTAGTACTTCCTCTAAATTAGTAGGTTCCTCTCTAGTTTCAATGCATGACAGATGATCAGGTCCTGCTTTCAGTCATCCTAGCTTCACAATAACTTCGAAGTCATACTCTTGGAAAAATAGCAACCGCCTACATATCCCCCCCCCCAACACAGGATTGTTGACCAGATACTTCAACGCAGAATGATCCATATACATATTAAAGTATCCACCCAACAAATAGTGCCTGAAATTCTAAAGCGCGTACACCATAGCTAATCCTTCGCGCTCTGTCGTGGAATAATTTTTCTCCACTCTAGACATCTTCCTACTGGTGAATGCTATAGGGTGATCCAATTCTCCCTCATTGCCTTGTGTTAGTATGGCTCCCAATGTAATACATGAAACGTCCACGTGCACATAAAATTATTTCTTCCAATCTGGGAAGACTAGGATCGGTGTAGTGACTATTTTCTCTTTCAGTACATCGAAGATCTTCTAACATTCATCATTCCAACAATACATAGCATCCTTTTTCAAGAATTTCTCCATAGGTGCGGTGATATGGGCATAGCTCTTGATGAACTTCCTATATTATCTAGTATGCCCGAAAGTTGCACACAATTGTTTCACATTCCTCGATGCCTCCAAGTTGATTATCAGCATGATATTTGCGGGGTATACCATCAATCCTTTTCTGCATACCACATGGCTGAGCAAGATCCCAAAAGTGACACAAAACAAACACTTCTTCAGATTGAGCATGACCTGGTGTCTCCTACATGTATCTAGCATCAAGCGTAGACTTGCCACATGGCGCTTAACCAATCCAAACACTTCCCAATCGTCAAAGTATACCTCCAAAAATTTATGAATGAAGTCTTTGATGCTGTAATGACTATGCGCGAAACTATTGTTGGCACATTCTTCAGCCAAAAAGGCATTATGGTGTATTGAGAACATCCGCATTCAATCGCAAAGGTCGTCTTCTTTCTATCCTCAAGTGTGATTTTCATTTGATGGTACCCAGAGAACCCATCAATGAAAGAGTATTCTCCTTGGCTGCCTACATTATCCAGGACCTCATCTGTGAACGGGATCAGGAAAGGATCATGCACATAAGTGTCATTCAATTTCCTAATATCTATGCATATCCTTATTTCTTCCTTATGTTACTTTTCCTTAACCACTATTGGGATTACCCAATCAGATTCTTCAACCGGTTCAATAATACCTGCCATGAGCATCTTAGCTAACTCAACGTGGACCCTTTCCTTATACTTTGGGTTGAGGCAGTACGGTCTTTGTTTCACACATTTCACATCTGGATTTAGGGTGATCGTCATGAAACTTAGGTCTCCTACTATCCATTCAAATCAAAAAACTTCATGGGGAATAAGTCCTGATATTCGCGGAGCAGTTCAGCAACCTTTTCAGCAACCTTATCTACTGTTGTGTCATCCCAATAGTCCCTAATCTTGGAAAACGTCGATTCTGCCTCCGTGCCAATGTTCACCTACTTGGTTTTGAGTGGCTTAGTTATGCCTGGGTTCTCTAGCTATGGTCCTTTAGCTCCACGATGACCTTCAGTCTCCAGGATATTAGTCTTTCTTGGGTCTTCGTCTTCTTCTCTCATTGTTACATTGTAACATTATAATGCCTGGCTTAGTTGGGTAGTCTAATCAGGTTGAATCAGGTCTAGAGGATCTTGTGATATCCTAAATATGGTTGTCATAACCTCCTACAATGCTACACCGATGGACTCAAATCCATCATCAAAACTAAACATCATTAGAAACCCTTGGTGTAAAACATCCCATTCGTTAGTGCCATGACAAAGTTTTGTCTCCAAGTACCAATTCATTGGTATAACCTCCAAAGTATGACAAAACATATGGACCCACTCCAGCAGAGGCTTCGCTCTATATGCTTCAATCCATTTGGCCAAATGATTGCATGGATCATTCCTCCCATCATACTTTTATGTTAGTCATACCTTCAGGTGGCCAAAACGTATCCTCATCATCCTCCTATATTTTCATAAATCATCGAAACTACCCTTGTGCACACCCCACCATATTGCCGGAGAAGCGTGTAGCGTCCAATCTAATGTCTAGAAGTGATGCTTCTCGGGCACTTCCTTTTTCAAATGCATCCAGAAAGAAATCAATGTTAGTTAGCCCATCATAGTGAGGCAGATTCCTTACGTTTGATGATACACAACGCAATGACTTGGTAATCATATTATAGTGCAACGTAGATACTTCATGCAGCCGGTTCTACCAGTGCTTTAGTCCTTCATCCGAATCTGATGTGCAGGAGCTCTCGCAGTCCCAGACAATACGTTCATCTACTATTGGATTCTGTTATGCTCTTGACCTATGACAAGATTCCAAAATACCAAATATGCATAGAAATACAACCCAAAAAATTGAACAAAATGAGAAAAACAACAAGTATTTTATTATTCAAAGATGAAAGCAATGTTCACTTGCCTCTTCAAGGGGCCAACCTCTAGCAGAGCAGAACTCGATTACAAAATAAGACATGACATTCCATAATGGGGAGTCTCTATCCTTTATATTGGATTCATACATATAATATCATGGGTCATTACCATGGTTCTCTTGATACCATCTATCTAATACCATGGCCTATTTGCAGCTAACTGTGGTCCCTTTCTTAAATGTGGGTCAACCACTTACAATTATTAATACAAGATTTATTGACTCTCTAACTAACTATAACTATGACTTGACCCTATTACATAAATAAATGGGTTAGGGTTGGACCCTAACATATTCACCCAATCTTGGTCATGGGTCGTTATCTTATAAATCCGGTCCAAATTGTCCTCACTTTCATAATCGCGGACCAGTTTTGTCTAGCTTTGTCCTTCTACAAGATCTAGTGGTAGCACTACGTGGAGCGATTTCTTTTCAAATATCATTTTTCACTTCTTCAGGTTGATTACCCCACTCATGTTAGTGGCCCAATCGATCCCAAGGAGTGTAGGGTAGGGATTTATATTATCCACAATCTTTATTACTTCAGAATCTTCCAGTACGCTTGCGCCTTCGATGTCAACTATTACCCCCTACAACCTCCCCATTGGGATCATTTTTTTTAGTTCACCATACTTAATTGGATACCACTGGAGGGTAGGTCTCCCCATTCTTTCCCATGTTTGTTTTGGCAAAACATTTGTATAGAACCCTAGATTCATGATAACTTGGTCCACTTGATATTCCCCTATTTGCATGGTTAGTCTCATCTCATGTCTAGTCCTTTCCTTATGCTTACAAATCTTTCTGAATATGCGTGGTTTGCCATTAGCATTGTCCTTGGTAGCACACCAGTTGATTAGTTCCTGCAGTCCCTTCATAAACTTACTATTGCAAAGTAGTTTCATGCAGATCTCTAAGAACGTGGTAATCATGGATGGGTCCATTTATTCAACTGGCTTCTCTTGACTTCCTAAGGTGGAGGCCTCAGTGAAGCTTTTATTTGCTTCCATAAATTTTTCTTTGCATGCTCCAGATCAAACCCTGTCTAGCTTTTTGGTGCTTTGCGGACCCATTCACCTTCTACAAGCTGCTTCCCTTTATCCTCACCAGCCTTCATTCCACTACGTAGCATAATGTTTACCTTAGGGTCTTACTCGCAAGGTTCAACCGTCATCATCTATAGGTTTTGAGTCAGTTGTGCTCCCTTCTTGCGAATCTTAGCCGATAATACAGGGCAATCTGTTATGGGCAAATTTGGTCTTTCTTCAAACGACTAACCCCTAGACCTAGTAGCGAGTCTAGAACAACAACCAAAGTAATTTCAATGATTTTCCTATAGCTAAAAGATAAAAGAAAGAAGAAAAAAGAACCAACCTATATCTCTCGCTCAATCCTTCTTCCCTTTGATCACTTTTGCCGCTCCCTTCCGTACTTAACTCACTTGGAAGGTACCTGCACACAAGCCGAGACAAAAAACCATCAAAGCATACATATTGATCTGTTAACTAAACATATTACAGAATCGAAAGTAAAATATACATCACATAAACACATGAATGGGGAAAAGCATAGAACTCTTTATTAATAGAAGGAAAGATTACAACCCATCTAGATGCATGTCCAATTTAGTGTCATCCTTCCAGCTTCAAATTCTTCTCTCCTCATGAAACAACAATTTGACATGATAAAATCACTCTCTCTACTAATCTCATTCAAACAACATTTCCTTAGCTCAAGAAGTTCATCCTTTTCAAGCCTTTGAATGCTTGGTCCATTTATAGCTGAATGGAGGAGGTTAAGCCATTAATGGCCTTGATGAATGCTTTTCCAAAATTGGGAAGTGGTTCCATGGAGGAAGGGATAATGGATTAAGGTTCATTCATCTCCTTCACCATCCAAAAGCGAGCCCAATCCATCTAGAAACTTCTAGAAGCATCCATTGGATGAGGAATCTAATGTATTCATTTCAAAAATTCGATGAATCTCGCTCAACACAGGTGGAACAAAGGCTAGGTGAGATGCATAGCACCCAGATAGTGTAGTTTCTACAATGCATTACAGCTTGATAGAAGGCCACCTGCGCTAATCTCCTTAGGGGCATCTTTTGGATGAATGGTGCCATGAAACTCTTGGGAAGCAAGAATGATGTAGGTTAACTTCATTAGGGAATGAAAATAACTGAATTAGGGGTTGATGTACCCTAATAATATAGATCTGGAAATCGAGGCTGATGTGCCCAAATTTTCCTATAACATTTGCCCTCTAAAGCATGAAGTCGAAAATAAACATGTCGAGTGAGATGCTTTACCACTTGGACAGAAGGTTTGGAAACTGAAGGAGATCTACATCAGTTACAACACATATATCATGATACTTTGATGTTTTCTCACAATTTAGCTGAGGGAAGGCATACCCATGCTCAACTTATAAACTTTCATTATATGTACAAATATAGTTGTCTGCAGATATAGACCCACGAACGTAAGGCCATTTGTACATTTGATATAGTACTCCTGAAAATATATCACAACCCATATGGATGAAACTAGATCCGAGGTCTTCAATCTCGTCTAATCTTTCACTCAAGTACAAGTCTAACCATGTGAATAGATGATCTGAAGTCGAACATGGGGAGACATCGTCTGATTACTAGCCAATGGTGTACGCTGTTAATAGACACGAGAGGAATCATCAATAATGATAATGAACCTCAAGGTATTGTAGCACATTTCGCAAGATGTGAATAAATGATTTGATGTCGAACACCATACGAAGTCTTTCGGTCGAATGGCAATGACGTCAACCTATCGCCGGAACCAAGAAACTTGCCATTGATGTATACAAGCCTCAAGGTACTAAAGGGATGTTTCTAAGTCAAATTCTTAGATGATGTGCTGATGTTGACAAGAAGCGACTCATCGTAGGAGGGCCTTGATGTATCCCAAATCAATGACACAAAATGAGGTAAATGATTTTAGATATGAAACATCGACTGACGACACAAGGTTCAAGAATAGTGGACATGAAAATGAAGGTTTACTATATTGAAAAGGATGAAGTTTTGAACTGAATGACTTCTCTTGAACATATCAGCGATACTGAAGTGAATTGGTAGCATTGACCCAAAACAAAGTGATGGATGGTCTGATAGACCAACAGTGTGAAAACCATCAAGCTGAATGACCCAACCCACATAGTCATGGTGATGAGGTGAAAGTTTCATGTTCAAGAGCGACCTACTACCATAAAGTGTTCCTAGGTTTTTCCCATTTTCCCTTGTCATTTATGACTAGTACCTCTTTACTTTTAATCAAGCTTGAGGAGGATAACATATGCTTGTTGTATAATTCCACCCTTCAGGTGAATCCATGACTATTTTATGTTTTAATGAGTCTAGCAAAGGTGAAACTTGGTCTTATCTAGATGGACAAGTTTGTCACTATTTAATGTTTTTAATGAGTCTAACTATAAAGATAACTCGGGTTTTTTCATATTTAGAGAGTATGAAAAGGGATGAGAAGTAAACTCTAAAGATTCCTTTTTGTATATTTGTCTCTCAAGCCCAAAAAAGCATAAAACAGTACAAGAGGGAATCTATTAATCATGTTTGACCAACAAATACCTTTTTTGTAGTTAATCTATCTCAGTTCGAAGGAGGAATAAAAATATACTAAGTAGATATTGATTCTAATCCATTAACGAGTTAGAAACGACAAGTGCTCGACGGTCTTTTCATGTTTAGAGTGTCTGAAAAGAGCTTAAAGAGGACTCCAATTTGAGGAATGAGTGGTGTCTAGGGTAGCAACTGGTACTGGTGATGTTGGAGCTTCTCAAAACATGTTGATTTATGTGAAGAGGCTAGCTAATATGACCACTCATTGCAACTGTTCCTCAAAAAAGGTAAAACAACCAAGTGAAAGAGTAAGATTAGCCAAAGAGATGGTGGTGATGGAATGGAAACAACCAAGGCTCATCTGACAGAAAGTTTGATAGAATGGCAATCACCAGGGTTTAAAAATGGAAATGGATTCATTTTTAGACAAGCTTGAACCATATGGAACTATGCTTGGATTCCATTTCATGTTTACACAAGCTTGAAATGAACAACTATGCTTGGATTTAGTTTCATTTTTACACAGGCTCGAAATGAAAAACTATGCTTGGAAATGGTTTGCATGCCCCCAACATGATGAAAGGGAGAGTCTCCTATAACCAGATGGAAGTTGCTGCAGTGAAGTAGGATGGTTATCCAACACCTCTTTGGCTTTGTCCAAATAGAAAAAGGTGAATGGGGTAATTCCCTTCACATAACCTACAGGGAAACTTATCTTTACCACTAAGTGCATGCCCCCCAAGTTTCATTACATTCACCTAAGTAGACTACTCATTCCTATCAAGTGGATGGAATGAAGGTTAATTTATGAGATCAAGTGAAATATTCGACTGGGATTTTACGAGATCTAATCAAAGACTCGACTTGGAACTTGGGACATTGTTTCATTTTTAAATGAGCTTGACACAAGACAAGGAACTCTACTTAGATTCCTTGCTTCATTTTTTAACAAAGTTGACACAAGACCAAGAACTATCCTCATGGACCTGTTTCATTTTTTAATGAGGTTGACATAGTAAGAACTATCCCCATATCCTTGGTTTCATTTTCTAATGAGGTTGACACAAGACAAGGAACTATCCTCAGAGACCTGTTTCATTTTTTAACGAGTTTGACACAGTAAAAGAGCTATCCTCGAAGACCCTTGTTTCATTTTTTAATGAGGTTGACACAAGACCACGAACTATCCTCGGACCCTTGTTTCATTTTTCAATGAGGTTGACATAAGACAATGAACTATCCTCGGATTCCTTGTTTCATTTTTTAACGAGGTTGACACAAGACAAGGAACTATCCTCGAAATCCTTCGATCACAACTCATATGTGGTCATGAAGGAGAGATTTGGTTCCAATGCCCCAGTACATGTTGTACAACATCACTGAATTGATCGTCAGTTGATGTAGGTATGGAATAGGTTGCCACATAATTAACCAGTGGCGAGGATGATCCCATTGGTACAAAAGGACCATTTAGGGAAGATGGTTGACTGAAAGCCATATTTGGACCAGGAAATGAAAGCTGGTCAGTGGTGAAAATCCTGCCTTCATGTGGGAAACAAATCACTCAAAAGAGTGTTGAAACAATAGCTCCCATGTCATAAACATAGTCATGCCCAAGAAGTAAATGGTAATCTAAATTTCTTGGGACTACCATAACATTTAGATAAATGGTTTTTCCTCCCAAAGTAATGGGTAACTGAGGGAGGATCCCTAATGGTCGATTCGTTCCTCTATTGAAAGTCAACAGATTCTATGTAACTGGCACAAGTGGTGGCGAACCGAGTGCTTTCCAAGAAGTTGAGGAAAGGATACTCGCAGACGCACCTTCATATATAATAGTCCCAGATACAATCATATTACAAACTTGTACTATGATATGAAAGGGCACATAAGAAGGAAGGCGGAATCCTGCTAGTCGATTCCAATCAAAGGAAGTGACTAGACTACTTGGAGGGGGTCCCATAGCAACAAGAAATTAACCCCTTGAGTTACGAGAACTAGAGGATTTTCCTCCTGTCTTGATGGAATAGGAGGACTGCCCCAAGTTCATTCTAATTTGAAGAAACAAAAAGAACTTGAGTGGTATCATTTTCACCCTATTTGGGAAAGATACAATTAGCTGAAGGTGAAATTGGGTCAACTATTACCTTGACCTGTTGATTTGGGTCGGGTATAGGCTCAGATGATTCACCTTCAATGAGAGTGGGTTTGACTGATGGTTGATTTTGGTTAGCCAATTTATCAACTAGTGAAGGATTTAGGGAGAGTTTCATATAACCAAATTGAAGTCGCTGTGATGAAGCAGGACAGTTATCCAACACTTTCTTGGCTTCATCCAGATAGGGACAAAGGTGAATGGGGTGATTCCCTTCACATAACCTACATGGAAACTTAACTTTTCCCTTCTTTCCATGATCTTTTCTGCCACTAGTTGATGATGTGTCACCAACATGATCTCCAAAAGTTGATGACACAGGATGTTGTGAACGGGAAGCACCATTCTTCTAAGATCGGAGGAATATCAGGACAATTTCGAAGAAGATGGTCTCCCGCACAAAGTTTGCATGGATATCAAACTTTGTGAGGCTTGACGGATGATTTCTCATCAGATGTTGCATTCAAAGAAATGGTTGCTTGGTTTCCCCTCTATTGAATTTTCTTCTTGTTCTTCTTGTTCTTCCCTTTCTTGTTCTTCTTAGCCACCTAGTTACTAGTACCAATGCTTTCACCTGGTGAAGAGGAAGAAGGGGAGGAAGAAACAACCAAGGAAGAAGGCAAAGGCTCAACTTTAGGATCAACAGGAGGTTGATTTTGTCTAGTTGGAGGTGTACTCGATTTCAGAGAAATCATGACATTTTGAACCAAGGTGGTTGAAAATAACCATACTGGCAAGCCAATGGTAAATCCTGGAAGGGACAATGTAGCCATATATGGAGCACCAATATTTCCAAATGGAGGAAAAGGACTAGGATTTCCATCAAAAGGAATTCCTTGATTGGTGGACTCCAAATTTGTCACCATATGTTTCAAACTAAGATCAACTAAGGAGCGAGTCTAGAGGATGTTATCCATGGTAAACTAATTTTTACGACACTGGAACACAACTTTGCTTTTTCATTTTTAAAGAGTTGAGAAAAAACAAAAGATGACTCTAGTTTCCTTCGATGTTTAATGAGCCTGAAGGGACAAGTGCTGAGATGAACCTTTTCTTTTAAGGAGTCGAAAATGAACGAAAGTGACTGCTTTGGAGATACTAGACAAGAGGGTTTACCAAAATAATCACAAAACTGCAATATACATCTTGGTGGTAGATGGAAGAGAAATTACCAAAGATTTACCATACGGCAATTAGTCTTCCCGAATGTTGTGTTCGGTGCATTGTGATCGATAAGGCGGCAGACTCGGCTTCCTAGGGATAAAGGATTTCAACCTATTGGGGTCACCCACTATATACTTGACGGTACAAGGACCACAAGTCCATACTAATACTTATCGAATCAGAGAGGAGGAATCACCCAACCTCAATGAAAACGACAACCACTAGGTTTTAAGACGCTGGAAAACATACCTAGCCTAGACCTCTAGATGTTTGTGTTAAGTTCCAATGCGTTATTAGGTTAATTGATGTAAATTTTAGGTTGATCTTACTTAAAATTTGCTTTTGGGGGTTCACCACAAGATGTTCTCCAAAATTCCTAAGAATGCAACTAGAATGAGAAGCACTCTTTCCATTCAATTTAACAATGAAAATCCTAGCTATGAGGGATAGAGCATACAAGTACTTTTGGATCAAACAACAAATAGCACAAACTAGATGCAATTCCCTAAACCATTCATTTCAAGAATTCACAAACTTTAATACGCACAATGCATGTTTTTATTTTCAAATCCCTTAATGTTATGATGAACAAAAAATGGAATTATGCACAATCAATCAAAAATCTCTTTTCATAAAAATGACGATTTGCGACAATTTCTTTTAAAGGGAAAGGAAGATTGTATGACACTTTCTATTTCAAAGAAACGAAGATTTTCAACACTTTAAATGAAAATACAAATCAAATGCACACACCAATCAATCAATCTTTTATGAATGAAGACTTTACGACAATTCAGTTTTCGAAGGAAAATACAACTTTACGATACTTTCTTTCAACAAAGATCAAACAACCAAAAACTAACTTTGACTATAGAATGATAATAACAAAGAAAACATTAAAGAAATATTAATCAATCTAATCAAAGTAAGGCTGGCTAGCTGAGGAGATGAAAATATTGTTTTCAAAGATAAGACATCATTGATATTCAGCAAGCAAGCAATCAGAAGAATTTTGGCAAAAATTCAATCCAAAGGTGGGAATTTAACTTAAGGTTGATCAGTGCAGGCCAAAGAGGGGCAAACTGCGCTGCATATCACTGTCTCTCACTAAAAAATGCATTGATTTCAATGAATTGAAAACTGATCAGAGCAGGTCAAAGAGGGCCAGTCTGCATTGATCAGAGCAGGCCAGAGATGGCAAAAATACACTAATTAAAATATTCCTTTGTTACTCAACATAGGTCAAAGAAGGCCTAAGTGTGATGCATATCACTGTCTCTAAGGCTAGCCTACACTAATTCCTATGAGGCCACTCAAAAGTCATCTAACCTCAAATTTTGACCAAAATTCAATGCAAAAGGCCGAATTACAACAAGTATGTCAAGGTGTCTAAGGAGGTGATAAGCTATTAAAAGGGTTAAGATCATTCTCCAGTATGGTCGCCAATTTGTTATGGGAAAATTTAGTGTTTCTTCAAATGACTAACCCCTAGACCTAGTATCTATTCTAGAACAATAGCCAAAGTAATTCCAATGCTTTTCCTATAGCTAATAGATAAAAGAAAGAGGAACAAAAGAACCAACCTGTATCTCTCACTCAATCCTTCTTCCCTTTGATCGCTTTTGCTGCTCCCTTCAGTACTTAACTCACTTGGAAGGTACTTGTACACAAGTTGAGACAAAAACCATCAAAGCATACATATCGAGCTATTAACTAAACATATTATAGAATCGAAAGTACAATATACATCACATAAACACATGAATGAGAAAAAGCATAGAAATATTTATTAATAGAAGGAAAGATTAAAACCCATGTAGATGCATGTCTGATTCAATGTAATCCTTCCAAGTTCAAACTATTCCCTCCTCATGAAACAACAATTTGACATGATAACATTACTCTCTCTACTAATCTCATTCAAACAGCATTTCCTTAGCTCAAGAAGTTCCAACCTTTTCAAGCCTTTGAATGCTTGGTCCATTTATAGCTGAATGGAGGAGGTTAAGCCATTAATGGCCCTGATGAATGCTTTGCCAAAATTGGGAAATGGTTCCATGCATGAAGGGATAATGGATTAAGGTTCATTTATCTCCTTCCTCATCCAAAAGCAGGCCCAATCCATCTGGAAACTTCTAGAAGCCTCCATTAGATGAGGGATCCAATGAATTCATTTCAAAAATTTGATGAATCTTGCTCATCGCAGGTGAACCAAAGGCTAGGTGAGATGCATAGCACCCAGACAATGTAGTTTCTACAATGCATTGCAGCCTGATAGAAGGCCAACTACGTTGATCTCCTTAGGGGCATTTTTTGGATGAATTGTGTCATGAAACTCTTGGGAAGCAAGCATGATATAGGTTAACTTCATTAGGGAATGAAAATAACTGAATTAGGGGTTGATGGACCCTAATAATATGGATCTAGAAGTCGGGGTTGATGTGCTCAAATTTCCTGTAACACAATCCTCAGTTGCACGGTCAACCTAAGTATAGCAACATCATGACAGTTGCGTTAGATTTGGGCAATCTCTCGCGTAGTGTCCTGGTCTTCCACAGCTGTAACAAATAAGCTACCCTAAGCCTCTACCATGCCCTCCTCCACCTCGACCTCGACCGTGACTGTGATACTCACCTCGTGCTCCCTTATAACCTTTTTCTGATGATCACGTTTCTGCCTGCACCCTATATGTAGGAGTCTTGTCCATCATTAATTCATAACTACTGAAATTACACTTGTCATGACTGACTGATTGATAGAAATTACAGAAGATCTATTGTGGTGTTTGTATGAATTTCTGCAGAAAATGGAAATTGTCAGTTGCATGTTTCCCAGCTACCTGGAACATAGCACACCATAGCATGGGCCCTATACTTTGCCCTGCCACAGCCTCCAGCCTTAGAGGCATTGGTCCCGCTACTACAACATAGTTCGCAAAGAATGAACAATGATCCTTGTCATTCCCCTAACCTTTTCATTTCAGGCACCAGACTTCTTTGTGTGCCTCTTGTCGAGTTATTTTATCTTTCTTCAGACTTTTCATTTCGAGGCAAAGGTTCTGCAACTACACATGAATCTACTAAACCCCCATATTAGAATCCTACATTGGTGTCTCATGCAATCTCATCGCAATTTCCAGGGATTCTTCTTGGGTTCCAATTTGCTGTTGTTATAGTGCAACCCTTAGGTGGGGCAGGAACAAGGCCACAAACCATTTGCGGTGTTGCCCGTTCGTTAGGTTCATGTTGGCTTCACAAATCATACACTTCAATCTTTGATACAGATCCCACAAAATGCAGAGAATTTACATTAATTTATACAAAATTTAGGCTTTCTTCCCCAAACTTAGGCTTTTAGTCCCAAAAATGACCCTAGAGGACCCATTCCCATCACACTTACCAAGGCAAAGAAAAGAAGAAAGTCTGAATGGAGATGAGCATGTAGTTGACAGTTAATGTGCATGACCACCAGCACACATTGGAAGATAAACACAGACACTATGCATCAGTGTGTTTCTAGTTCAGTTGCACGAATAAGACCATGAGTATGCTAGCAGATGAGTTGGATGAAGTAGCCACACCAATGCACCCAGATGCAATAGAGGAAAGAGTCCGCTTCAGCGAGATGTCACCATTGGGTTCATGCACACCATGAACGATCAAGCTTGCATAAGCTCACCACCTTCACCATCACAAGCATGTCAAATAGTTGGTCTCACCACAACAAACCTAGTGTCAACGATGTCTTACATGGCTTGCTCAAGACATTCCATCTCACATGAGAACATGAGCATTGTAATGGAACGTCTTGTCAAGTGGAATTTCAAGTGTCGATAGTTGGATGTGATAGTAATATAGTAGATGAAGAGCCATGAGGGTAGATGAACTGTCACAAAGGAGAATGTCAAGGGTAACCCCACCCTTTGCTATAAATTGAACCTCGTAACTTGTTGTAAAGGATTTTTGGTTAGCCAAGCTTCAATAGGAGTATCTCAGAGAAAGATTGGACAATATTGTAATGAGCCTTGGCTTCTCCATTGCGTAGAGCTAGTAGATCTCTTTGGAGGAGCAGGCAGTTGTGGCTGTAACATTCCACTATTGGAGCTAGTGGTTGGACATGGATGTATTATATGACTAGAACTTACACTTAATATAATATATCCAACATGTTTCATGCATATGTTGTATTGTATTCTATGCTATCTAGTTTACACTAAATGGTATGTGTATTTGTTTACTTACGCATGCATGTATGGACTATTCTGTATAAGTATGTATGAATGTTATTGAATTGTGTTGTTGGTTTAAACATCACTTTGAATTGCTTGCTAACTTGCTTTCCATATTATGATGCATCTTCACTCATGTTTTCCCTTCCAAGCCGCGTACTATTACAGGTTTCCAAGGGGTGCACTCAGCTCACCCTCAGTGTGTTAGAACCTCTCATGCACCTTCCTTGGCTTGTTGTAGCTATCACACCCTTCCTACCAATAGAGACATATTACTTGCCTCTATGTGGAATCGCAGTCAAGGCATTACCATACGACCCACTACTAGGACTCCTACACCAAACGGTTGAAGGTCTAATTGGGACTTCTTACCAAGGAGACCCCCTTACATGTTGGTGGGTCTAGTGCCATCAACAGATTCTTAGATAAAAAAATGTGCATGAAAACATCCTAATGCAATTTGAAACTTATTGACGTAATAAAGAATCCTAGCACAAATGGTGCACATACACTTCATCACTTTAAAAGCCCTAGTCGATAATTTATGAAGTAATTTAAGGCCAATTAAATTACCAACATTTTGGCATTGTTGCTAGAGAAGTGTATAGAGGATTTTTTTTTAGGAGTATTTTCATTAAAACAAATGAAAAGATGATAAAAATATATTTATTCATAGGGAAAGAGTTTCTAGGGGTAGGTTTATAAGTAGAGGTCAGATTTCAATTCCAACATCACCACTCAACCAACCAAGACTTCGTAGTACCACACCATCCACCGAAACTCATATTCCTTCATTTGCAGGTAGACATAGACTTCCTAAGGAACATCGATCTAAAACTGAACTGAAAGATTCACCAAATTTGTCTACTAAAGCCGTAGTAGATGAACCTACATCCCCAACATAAAGATTAATATTTCTATGTTCAACTAGATAATAACTTCTAGGACAATAAATGGAAGTCCCTAGTGAAGATGAAGAAAAAGCTTATTCTATTCCATTGGTAGAAGAACGAGAAGAGGAGCTACAAAGTCCAATTGAAGAACCCTATATTAGCTCTGACGAATATACAATGGAAAGGAAAAGAGAAGTACTTAATGTGAATGATGAACTTAGGATTGGAGGTTGAAGAGGTAGAGGAGGAAATAAAGGAGGAGGTAAAGGAAGAGGTGGTAGAGGAGATCCAAAACCTTTTGGGTTTCCCATCTTAGATGAAGATACCACAGTTACAATGAAGAATATCTCACCCTCCATCCTCCCTAATTTCCATGGAGTAAGACATGAGGATCTTGAAACATTTCTTTTTGAGTTTGAAGTCTTGTCTAGATATTATGGCTACTTACTTAATTCTCAAAAATTGAAATTGCTTCCATCCACTGTTAAAGATAGAGAACTTAAATGGTTTATGGGATTAGGACTACATACCATCAGAACATAGGAAGAAATGAAAAATGTGTTCTTAGAAAAATACAAATATTATTGTATGCCTCATAACCTTAAAGATGAAGTTGTTAAAATGATGCAAAAAGAGGATGAAAATCTTGAAGATTTGGCTGAAATATTTGCTTATAATGTTAAAAGGGCTAAGATGCATAACATAGATGAAGAAACTATGGAAGCTCTTTTGCTAAAATACATTAGAGATGAGTGGATAGATATTCTCAGTTATATGTTTCTCATTTATCATTGAGAGAAATTTGTGAATGATGTGCACACATTTGAACTAGTAAAGCTAGAACCAAGAAAATTCCAAGAGACCCTATTATGTATAGGATTAATAAATCTGCAACTGGGACAGTAAGTAGAGCATAAATAGGCAACTTTCTTGACAACATAAAACATATATTTTAGGGAGTCTTAGTGAACAAATATATACCCTTAGGATTCAAAACAAGCAAAAAGATGAAAATGTTGCATTATCAATTTTTTGTCCTAGAAGCAAGAATAAACATGTTCTAAGAGAATGTCCTCTCAATAGTGTAGAAATATGTGTTGTCTGTGGAGAAATTCATATACCAAAGGAATTCCCTTAAATCCCTGGACTTAAAACAGTCTTCCAAAATGAAGCTAAAATAAGGCAAGCTGAGTCACTTTGTTTTATTGGTAAAAGACCATGGCCACCGCAACAATGAAATGTAGTACAAGGTCTTAATCCTTAATACCAATCATATGCACAAGCTCAGAATGATTGGAGTGCTCCAATGCCTTAGAAAAATTGGCTGCCTCAAAATCCATTATGGACACAAGGTTGGCAGTATCCTCCTTGGAATCCTTAGTATAATCAATTTCAAAAACCATTTATCCCATACCAACCTCCATCTTATCCTCCTCTATCAAACTCCTTTCCACAATCTCAAATTTAAACTCAACCTTCTCATCAACCACTTCCATTACCATCTATTGTACCTATTCCCTGTAGGCAGTCCTTGGCTGCAAAAACTACACTAGGAAACCAACTCAACAAGCCTTTAGGTTCAAGCTGGCCCTTGAAGTAGAGGGGCCTCCTTCAGTGGTTACGAGGCCTTGTTTCATGATGTTCACCTATCAATGAACAACAACCTTTGAAGCACAATGACTAGATTTATGCTTTTAATTGGGGGTGGTTGACGATCAATGATAATCTCTATCCATGATTAAAGGCCTCTCTCACAAGGTCCCTTCAGAACATGTGAGCTTCCAACCTGACAAAATGACTTAGGTTTTCAAGGATTATGATAGAAGAATGTAAGGAGATCCCTAATAAATAAGTAGTCAGACAAAGTTCTTAACAACTAGGGAAATTTGGATGCGTATAGAATATTTCTATAGCCCAACAAAACAAATTGCAGAGTATTCAAGAATGCCAAACTGAAACCAATTCTAAGAGCAGCTATTTTGAATAGATAGCCCAATAAGTTAATCTCTTTTAATGGCTCTTAGAAAACATAAAGCAAAAAATATTCAAAGAGGACTTATCTTGGACAAACAGTCCAATAAGATAATCTCTTTCTAAAGGTTATGATTTTGTAGGGAATTACAAAGAGATTAATACTTAATCTACCTTACCCAGACCTTCCTACAATTGCTTTGAACATATGTAGAAACAAGTTATGAAAACACGAAAAAGGCATACGAGAAACACAAAATTCAATCATAACTGGAGCCAGAAGGCTTTCATTAGAATTCTACAACAAAATCTATTACATAGTTTAAGAGCCTTGGCATCAAAATCCAACCCATATTACTTCAATTGGTGAAGTATTTATATAATTTCCTCACAAAATATCTTGATAAAAATAACAAGAGCTATTACAAATATCGAAAAACTATATTACAGAAATAGAACACAAACAAATGTAACTAAAAATATTTGAAGATTTCTTGTACTATCCTTGAGGATTTCTGTTGATAAAGAAGAGAAGTTTGAATTTGATTGCAACTCATATTTGACGAGGTGGCCTCCAAGTCACTAACTGTCTTTGAGATTTTTCCTCTCAAATTTCGGAAAGATAGGGCCGAATCATCCCTTCAAATATCTCAATCCAAGCTGGAAGTGTGACAACAGAGAGAGGTTTTTGTAGTATAGTATCTTAGGAACAAAAAAATCCTCTAGCTTCCCAAGATTCATATTTGATTATCCATAATAGTTTCGGCACAAAGGTGGCTTAAATAGGACATTGCACAGTCAGAAATATAGGCTAAACATGATGAGAGTGTATCTCCCAACCCCTAACAACTGTATAAAAGTGAGATAGGATTTGGGATTGTGGAGTCATATGAACCAAGTCCTCTTCTATTTTCCAAATATTCATCTTTTTTTAGTCACAATATCCTCTACAAAAAGGTGACTAAAATAGGAAATATCTGGAAAACATGCCTTCAAAGATGCATTTGTATCTCCCAAACCATAATACATGTTACAAATCTGAGAGAGGTTTTTGTACATTAGGATGTTAGAAAAAAAAACCTCTTTCATATTTTGAAACCTAATTCTCAGCTATTTTTAAACCATGTGTTAGTTTACATGATTACATCATTTAATCATGTCTAAATGCATGGTTAACTAAATTGACCAACTAATGAAACTGAAATTTACTTTTTGAGGGTGCATTTACTCTTGAAAACCCATTTATTATTTCTAAACTACTAATACCTATTATATGAACAAATTTAAATTATCAAAACTAATCATGTTACAACATCGGCTCTAATGGGGACTGCTTCCCCTGTGGGATGCAGAGAACTAGTAGACCAGTTGCCTTTACTGTTGGGCATGGAGTCATACCATAAAACCATCAATCACTGATCTGCCATAATGTAATTTATTACCAATCTCCATCATCTAGTTACTGCATATTAAACATGCAACTGTGAATGAAAACCATATGCCTGCACTAATTCGGATACTCTTTCATATTGAAATTTGAAAACTGAAAATTTATAAAGACTAAAAATATAAGTTGATCTATCATATACTCTTCAAATCACACCACTCATAAAAAATGAACACGCTGATCTACTGCATATTGAAACTCAAAATCTCTATTCAATCCTCATACCTCTATCTAACTGAATTAAAAAACTTTACATTGTTAGGTGTAATCTGCTTTCCAATGTAACCAAGTGCAGAGTGGATTTATTAACAAAACAAGTTTCCAACAACTGAAAATCTGAAGAATATATACAATATGAACATGAAATTTCATGGAAAACTTATACTCATAGGTGTACTTTAATAACTACTTCCTCTGTAGACATCTTAGATTTCTAACCATGGATGAGAGGGAGAGGCATATACTGTTGATTGCAAGTATCAATGAACCTTGCATAGTAGTAAAGGTAGCTGAAATTTTGAAACGGTGGGATTGGTTATCCAATGGAATTGCCACATGACAAAATGGAGTCACTAGGTGAAAGAAATGCAACCAATAATAAATTCCTACTCCTTGTTCACCAGCAAGGAATATATCTAATCTTTATCATTCCCTGGAGAAAGATATCTTCGTTACTTCGCTTCCCGACAATGGCACCAGATGTTGTACATGTTTCCCATAGGTAGTCCTTGGATGTAAAATCTATGCTGGGAAATCAACTCAACCAACCTTTAGGTTCAAGCTGGACCTTGAACTAGAGGGGGTTCCCTCAGTTGTTATGAGGCTTTATTTAACATTGTTCACCTGTCACTGAACAACAGCCTTTGAAGCACAATGGCCAAATTTATGGTTTTAATGGGGATGGTTTGTGATCAACGATAATCCCTAATCATGATTAAAGGTCTCACTCACAAGGTCCCTTCTAAAAGTGTCAGCTTCCAGCCTAACAGAATGACTTAGCTTTTTCAAGAATTATGGTAGAAGAATGTATGGGAATTCCTAATAATCGAGAAGTCCGACTGACTACTTAACAACTAGGGAAATTTAGCTGTGTGTAGAAGATTTCTACAACCCAAAAAAAACATATTCAAAGGTAACAGAAGACCAAAGTGAAACCAATTCCAGGAGGAGCTATTTCATACAGATATTCTAATAAGCTATTCTCTTTTAATGGCTATCAAAAAACATAAAGAAAAACTAGTCAAAGAGGAGTTATCTTGGACAAAAAGTCCAATAAGCTAATCTCTTTCTAAATGTTATGATTTTGTTGGGAATTATGGAGAGATTAAGACTTAATCTAGCTTACACCAGAAAGACATACGAGAAACACAAAATTCTGTCATAACTAAAGCCAGAAGGATTTCATTAGAATTCTATAAGAGAAGTTATTACATAGTTTAAGAGCCTTGGCATCAAAAGCCAATGCCTATTAATTCAATTGATGAAATTTTTATACAATTTCCTCATAAAATATCTTGATAAAAATATCAAGAGCTATTACAAATATCTAAAAACTATATTGCAAAAATAGAACAAAAATAAAGGTAACTAAAACTATTTGAAGATTTCCTGTACTATCGTTGAGGATTTCTATTGATAAAGAAGAGAAATTCGAATTTGATTGCAACTCATATTTGATGAGGTGGCCTCCAAGTCACTAACTGTCTTTGAGCTTTTTACTCCCGAATTTCTGAAAAATAGGGTCCAGTCATCCCTTCGAATATCTCAATCTGAGATAGATGTGTGAAAAATGAGAGAGGTTTTTGTATTATAGTATTTTAGAAAAAAAACTCCTCTAGTTTCCTAAGATTCATGTCTGATTATCCACAATAGTTTCTTCAAAAAGTTGGCTTAAACATGACATTGCACAGTCAGAAAAATAGGCTAAACATGATGAGAGTGTATCTCCCAACCCCCGATACCTGCATGAAAAGTGGGATAGGCTTTGTAGTGTGGAATGGTATGAATGAAAAACACTTCCAGTTTCCAAATATTCATCTTTGTTTAGTCACAATAACCTCTACAAAAAGGTGAATAAAAGAGGAAATTGCTGGAAAACATGCCTTCAAAGATGCATTTGTATCTCCCAAACCATAATACCTGTTACAAATCTGAGAGAGGTTTTGGTACATGAGGATGTTAGAAACACCTCTTTCATTTTTTGAAACTTCGTTCTCAGCTATTTGTAAACCATGTTTTAATGTACTTTATTACATCATTTAATCATGTTTAAATGCATGATTAACTAAATTGACCAACTAATGAAACTTAAATTTACATTTTGAGGGCGTGTTTACTCTTGCAGACCCATTTATTATTTCTAGAATACTAAAGCCTATTATATCATCAAATTTAAATTATCAAAACTAATCATGTTACAACACCATCCACATCATACCCCTAAAATACCAATCAACTACCTACTCAACCACATCCAAATTCAAATAATAAAAACTCACAACCAGTTTAAAATATGGAAGGTCAAAATTTCCAAGCTTGCATGATAACTCCATTAAATCTAAATAATGTCCAACATAGATTTGGTAGAGTTTCGGAAAATAAGCTACCATTTGTTGCTATTCGAGAATATGGAGAGGGTAAACTCCTTAAGAAAGAAGCATCACTTAATCTAGAAGAAATTCCTCAGAAAGAAATCACTCGTATATATGATACCTCAATAAAATCAAATCCCTTTGTAGAACAACCTTTTGTTTCTATTCAAAATACACCTTTTCCTGAAAACCTAAAAATTGACAAAGGAATAGAAAAGAAAATTGTGTTGCCTAAATTTGACATGTTAGATGAACTGGAGAATGTTTGCATCAAAATTCCTTTGTTACAATCTATAAGGAAAATACCAATATTTACAAAGACAATCAGGGATTTAGGCATTAAAAAACAGGAAGAAAAAGAAAACAAGTTAAAAAATCTAGTTAGTTGGAAAAAATGCAAATATTATGATGGGAAAACTAACAGTTCAGAAATATCTAGATCTAGGTAGTCCCATTGTAAAAGCACACATTAATGGTGTTGATATTCCAAACATATTGTTCAATTTAAGATCATCTATCAATATCATGATTTAACAAACTATGGATCAATTAAAACTTTCTAATCTTCAATAAACACCAACATTATTATAGTTAGCAAATAGATCTATTATTAAACTAAATGGTGTGTTAGAAGATGTATCTGTGTCCTTAGACTCTTGGGAAGATCCTGTTTATTTTATGATTTTTAACTCCCAAGAATACTTTAGGAGGACACCCATTGATTCTAGGCAGACCATGGTTAGCTACAACTAATGCTTTTATAACTTGTAGATCAGGTGATATGTTTATCTCTAATGGAATATCTACTAAGAAATTCACACTATATCCTCCTGCAAAAAAGAATAGAAGTAGAAAGTGAAGTTTGGATAGATGATGATAAAAAATACTATGATATACAACCAATATTTTCTACTTTGCAAATAGATGAAGAAGATAAAATTTTAAATATAATGAATAATAATGACTCTTCCTCATATTGTGAACAAGACTACAATTTTAAAGAACAATGCAATGTTGAATATTTATCATCTCATCAAATGGATTTACATTCTATGAAAAAATTTGGCAATTCTTTAATATAAATATTTCCAAGAAAAAATTTAAATATTAATGATAATTTGAAAGAATCCTAAAAGAAAAAATTGACAAATATGTTACAAGAACATTCCTCTTCTTATGCATGGGAATAAACTAAGATGAAATGAATTGATCATAACACTTGTATGGATAATATGTATATTGAAGAAAATTTGAGACCAATTCGACAACCCCAAATGAAGATGAATCCAAATGTAATGGAAATTGTTAAAGAGGAGTTACAAAAACTGTTGACTGTGAATTTAATTTACTCGATATCAAATAGTCAGTGGGTCTCACCATTAGTAATTGTTCCAAAGGAAAATGGAAAATGGAGAACATGCATCAATTATAGGGAATTGAATAAAGCTACCCTGAAAGGCCATTTTTTGCTTCCTTTTATAGATCAAGTCCTTGATACATTGGGAGGGGAAAAGTATTTTTCATTCTTGGATGGTTTTAGTGGATACAGCCAAACCCAAGTAGCTCTAGAAGATCAAGACAAAACAACTTTCACCTTTCCATGTGGAACTTATGCTTACCAGGTACTTCCTTTTAGATTTTGTAATGCACCTGCAACATTCCAAAGGGACGTTCTAGGCATTGTTTTTTATCTAATTCATGATTGTGTGGAAGTTTACATGGATGATTTTACTATCTATAGGAATTATTTTGAGGAAGTTGTTGTGTCAGTTTAATCACTGTTTGATTTGAATGAACTGTAAGCATTCAATTGTCAACTAGGGTAAGTGTGTTTATTTCAAAGGTTTTTGCACTATCGATGCTGATACATAACAACCAAGGAAAGAAATGAGAGAAAATGTCACTGAACACAATTGCATAACTTAAAGAACTCCTGCAAAAATTAAAAAGACATTCTATGGGAAAGAAATGCACTTATCGCACTTCATGTTTTTCTCAAAGAACATGTGTGCCACACATCATTAATAAAACTTCATCAGTTGATTAAATATTATAGTTCTAACCAATCATGTGTAACAACATATAATGAATCTAAAAACATAAGTGCATCAATACTACAATTCATACAAAAAAATTAATGAATCCACACTTAAAAGAAAGACAAGCCAAATAGCTAATCTACTACTATTGCAATCCTTGCTAAAAAGGGGGGCCCTTCCTCCCTAGTAGGGTGCATGGATGAAATGGAAACTAGCTAAAAAATCAACACGAGATCTATATGAACATCACCAGAAGTGTTTTGTACTCAAAATGACTGGAAATTATAGGATCAAAATGTCAATGTTGTTCCTGTGTTGTCATTCCCTTTTCATGGAACTGAACCTTTTTATAAAGTTTACAAGCCCCAAAAATTAGGGAACAAATTAGTCATGAGAATCTCATGATTCTCATGCTTCTCAATATTAACAGAAAAATAGAAAGCGTTACAAAGAATTTCCCAATAAAACACCAATTCAATTTACACCATCTCCACAATCATAACCATTGAGATCCTCTGATCATCCATACATAATTCATGATTATTGACAATCGTCTTTGAAGACAACAATCACAATCTTTGGGAGTTGTTGTTTAACAACAAATCGAGGTGTAAAAACAAAACTTGGGACTGTAATAACAAATCCTCAAGTGTAAAAGCGAGTAACAACAGTAGTTGCTCGTCCTTAGTCCTTAGTTGTAGGCAACACCTGAAAGAAAAATAACCAGAAAAAAATCTTCCATAATTACCTTGGTTAGCCATCTCAAAAAGACATCACTTCATTCGATATTTAATGAAAGATGGAAAAATAATATGTTGGGAAATTATTTCTCTTATAAATAGGGAAAATGGTAATTGGGACATAAATTCATAGGTTTAAAGAGAGAGAATGATAAAAATGGGGAAAGAGGTGTCTAAGATATGCTTAAAAACTAAACCCACATCTCCCCCCATTTGAAGCAACTACATGTCCTCATGCAAAATCTTCAAGTACTGCTATTGTATCGCCACTATAAATCTATCAAGTTATAAGCACCAATATTATCTTTGTCAACTAGTCTATAGGCTTGAGTAGCCATCAACTAATTCAGCCATGATCCCTCTTCATAATCACACAATTGGTAATGGGGTTGTGATGCAGGAGCATCAAGACCCTCTTCATTTGTAAATATGGAATAAAAAGGGGGGTGTGATAATTTTAAATATTTTGTTATTTTTAATAAAATAGGGAGTGGTTTTAGGCATAAAGCAATGAATGTGGATCATTATGGGATAAGGAAAGCTTTTCTATTTTAGAACAGGGAAAAAGATGGGAAAAAGCCTCAAGATGCTTTTACCATATGTATGCATTGCATGTAGACTCTTAGAGCTTTTAGTTGGGTGATTCTAGATCATGCTTAGTTTTTATAAATTAGGAATCCTCAAAGGCATTGAGGATCAGAGAGAGAGTGTGAGAGAGTGTGGTAGAGAATAGGTTGGGAAGCCAAGGTTGTAAGTCCTCTGGCAAATTGTAAGGGCCATGAACATTGAAGATCTGGCCACAAGGAAAGGTTGTAAGTATTTATGTGCATTTGTTAATGTAAAACAGTGTGTTTTCAGAGTTTTATACATGTTAAATTTTATGCTATGATCGGTTGAGTGTTTGTTTAAATAAAAAGGGCGCACAATTAAATAGTGGAATAAAGTTGGCAGATTTGAAATTGCCAGATTAAATATGACAATTGGGATTTTATGTTGAATTGCATTCTTATAAGCAGAGATAATGAAGATCCCGGGTATTGTAGGCTTGGCTTGCATCATGTGATAGATAATTACAGGCCAGCCCTGCATCAAGTGGTATCAGAGCAGGAATAGCTCTCTTTGAAGATTCCAGTTTTTTTTGTTAAGTTAATTGCATGTGATTTTTGGAATTGATGAATATTGCTGCTAGAGTGCAGTGATCAAGGAGTCCAGCAAGGGATGCTAAGTGAATGTGGTAGAACCTAAAGATTCAATAGAGGTTGAATAAAGTTGTAGATGAGAGAAGCCTACAGGAGCAGTAGAGGATGCTCAAAAGGTTCCAGCAGAGAACCAATGATTACCAAAAGACCAGATCCAGAGGGAAGGATTGGTGAGGTAAGTGGCAGCAAGAGAGTTTGCTGTGGAAGAGGCTTCATGCAACTCATAGGTGAGGAACTTATGGCGAAGGAGATGACTACTAAAAGTCATAAAGGAGAGAGCAGAGGTTTAGGAAGAGGCTACAGTAGAAAAGAGAAGAAATATGCCAAGGCAAATGGCATAAGACAACAGTTGACTCAGGAAGAGTATGAGAAAGAGAAAGCTGAGATAACAGTTCATCTTGAGCTTTTGATGAAGTTGTTGCAGGAAAATGTGAAAAACCAGAGACATGGTTTACTGGTGAGGAAAAGAGTGAAGTGGCAGAGGCTACAATAGAAAAGGGATTTACAGATAAGCATGCAGTTAATAGGGGAGCTGAGGAAGCTGGAGCATATAATAGATGTACAATTGAGACGGGAAGAACTTAGAACAACTGAGTTGGAAGAGAAGGTTTCCATTGGTGAAATTAGAGAGGAAGCAGCCAAGACGGAAAAGTCTTGTGATTTAAAAACTAATAAGTTGTGCATGTTTGCAGGTATAGAATAGGGAGATGAACAAGTTGTAGAAATTGTTCAAGAAGAGTTGAATCTGAAGGCTGTTGATGCAGAAAAAGAAGGACCAGCTGATGATGAAGATGTGGAAAATCATGTGAAGTTTCCAAGTTCTACTCCTAAGGAAGTTGTTGAATTGTATAGAAAACTAGATCTCGAGAGAAGAGAGTTGGAAAGACAGAGGACTTATGTGCAGCTGGTGAATCAGCATACTAAAGTATTGCCAGAGACATTTGAACCTGAGGAAAAAGTTGCAGATGAAATTGCAGGTGATGAGCCAAAGCATGTTGCAGAGGGACAGGAAGTTTGGGAGGTAGCAACATCTATGGTGACAGCTGAGACAACATTGATAGCAGCAGAAGAGGCATTGATGCCTTATGATTTTCATTCTAACAATTATTTTGTGAATATAGGTCTTATTGAAGATGCTGGGGAAAATCTGTTAGACAAAGAAATTGAACTGCTGAGGCAGATGATGATGAAGGAATTCCGAAAGAGACCAGCAGCAGTGAAACAAAAGAGAAGCAGCAAGAGGAAGACAACAGAAGATTGCAAGAGTGCAGCTAGTGGAGCAAAGCAGCATAAGGTGTGGAGACCTGGAGAAGAACCACTGACAAAAGCAGCGGCAAATGGAAACTTGCAGCACAAGGTGTGGGATCCAGGCATACACAGATCCCAACACATGATCACGGGATCATGATTAATTTTAAGGTTGGGTGTATGATGCAAGAGCATCAAGACCCTCTTCATTTGTAAATATGGAATAAAAAGGGGGGTGTGATAATTTTAAATATTTTTTTATTTTTAATAAAATAGGAAGTGGTTTTAGGCATAAAGCAATGAATGTGGATCATTATGGGATAAGGAAAGCTTTTCTATTTTAGAACAGGGAAAAAGATGGGAAAAAGCCTCAAGATGCTTTTACCATATGTATGCATTGCATGTAGACTCTTAGAGCTTTTAGTTGGGTGATTCTAGATCATGCTTAGTTTTTATAAATTAGGAATCCTCAAAGGCATTGAGGATCGGAGAGAGAGTGTGAGAGAGTGTGGTAGAGAATAGGTTGGGCAGCCAAGGTTGTAAGTCCTCTGGCAAATTGTAAGGGCCATGAACATTGAAGATCTGGCCACAAGGAAAGGTTGTAAGTATTTATGTGCATTTGTTAATGTAAAACAGTGTGTTTTCAGAGTTTTATACATGTTAAATTTTATGATATGATCGGTTGAGTATTTGTTTAAATAAAAAGGGCGCACAATTAAATAGTGGAATAAGGTTGGCATAGTTGAAATTGCCAGATTAAATATGACAATTGGGATTCTATATTGAATTGCATTCTTATAAGCAGAGATAATGAAGATCCTGGGTATTGCAGGCTTGGCTTGCATCATGTGATAGATAACTGCAGGCCAGCCCTGCATCAGGTTGTGTTTAGTCAATTTCATGTTCTTAAATTGTAAGCATAAATTATCGACTAGGGCACATAAATTGATGAAGTACAAGTGCATTGTATGTGCTAGAAGTTACTTATGTCATTAAGGTGTTTAAGTTATGGTTACTGTCTAAATATAGAATTAGTATGGAGATGATGTTATTGTCTATATTAGAGTATTATCTTTGAGATTTGTTAATTTGTTATTCTAAAATTAATACTAATTAAATTGAACTTTGTGGAATGGTTGAATAATGATCCTAACTCTACTCTATTGAATTGTTTTTTATTACGTTTGAATTTTTATGCTGCAACTAAACTAGGCTAATTATGAAAGAATGTGAGAGAGATTCTATTTTATCAAAATTGGAAAATAAAATATGCTTGAATTTAGATGCTAAGAAAAAACTGTCACACTTAACTATTGCTACTTCATCCAATGCAAAAGTAAAGTAAGAAAGAGATTACTAGGCTATGAAATAGTGAAACTATGAAATGAAATGATTAAATTATACTAAGTAGAAAGCAAATGAAATGATTGAGTTATGCTAGGTATAATGAAAACGAAATTACTAATGCAGATATCAATTTAAACACGAACTCCTTTGGACTGCATCCTAAAAATATAAAACAAAGCATCCATAAATTAATCATAAGAAACAAAAGAAAATCTACTTATAGTGAGTCAAAGACTCAATCTGCACACAAGGGCCCTCCATGAGGTAGTCAACAACTTTAATCAATGCAACATAAAATGTATGAACCATGATCTCGGCAAATATTTTGAACACAATGCTTTCAAAATTACATACAGTGGCACACCCTAAAACATAGAGTGGCCATTGTTCTTGTAGTGTTTTCTTAATTAACAACATGAGAAATTCAAGCCTAAGTATCTTTGCTACAATCATTATCAAACCAAATCATATCTCTTATTCGTCAATTTGCTATTTGAAAAAGAAAATCAATAATATCTCTTGAAACTCGGACTCTGTTCCGGCACATTATCTTGTGGTTGAATGTCATGGTTGACCGTGTTGCAGTGTGATTATCTTGATGGATTGGTTCAAGTAAATAGGAAGAAATCCATGAGATGATCATTCTCTATATACCCATATACTCCTTTGCTGAGATGGCGCACTCAAACCTTGTCAACAATGGAAGTAGTTTCTAATCTACGGATTAGCTGTAGAATCAGGTCAATTCTGTAGCTGAATGCAAAATTTAATAAAACAATAAGGCATATGGACAAAATATGAAAAATAGGACATATGTGTGCTTACCTTAACAAAACCTTATATTTATTGCATCTATTTGGATGATAGCAATTGGGAAAAGGAGGAAACATGGGCAAAAAGGGTGTTAAGGTAAAGCTGTTCTTGGACTCTACATTCCCCCACACTGGAGGTTTTGTATGTCCTCATATAGCACAACATTTTCATTCTCCTATACATTCTTGCTATCACATCCAAGATTCACTTTCTTCTTCTTTCTAGCAGCCACTTCCATTCTTGGTTTCTTCATGAGGATCTTATATTTTAGGTTGATGATTTCTATTTGCATTGCCTTGTTTTCTTTCTTCAAATTTGTTTCTAGGAGAACTAGTATTCCTCAAGAATGTTAGTCCTCTAGGTTTGGTAGCTACCCTAGAAACAACAGTTTAAAGCAATTCAATGATTTCTTCTATGCGTAACAGATAATAGAAAGACAATGGAACCAACTTGGAATTTCCACTTAATCCCTTGCTTGATCTCTCTCCCCTTTGATAGATCCTGCAACTCCTCCCCGTACTTAACACGCTTGGAGAATACCTGCACAAGTACAACAATAAAGAACCATCAAAGGATCATGATCTATTACAACATAAACATTACAGAATCAGATATATAATGAACAAATGATAACATTCACAATTGCACAATCATATGGAAGAAACTTGAAGCGCTTTATTAATAGAAGGGAGAATTACAACCTAGTTATCTGATCCAACATCATCCTCCCAGCTTCAATCCTTCTTCACCTCATGAAATAGCAAGATCAATCCAACAATACAATGCTCTTTCCTCAATTACAAACTATCAACACTTCCTTGCAATTTACAACATTCGAGCCCCTGGATCTCTACGATGAGGGATCCATTTATAGATGTTTGCAAGGGTGTGAGTCATCCATGGTGTTTGATTAGTGTCATTCCACTTGTTACAATGGGTTACACAAGGGAAGGGATTGGATTTTCTTAGATCCCTTATTCATCCTTGGGCGAATTCAGAGGGGCAAGTGGAATAGGAGAAAGTTCTGGAATATTCCATGAGCAATCAACTGACAAATGTCCTGGACATTTGTCTGTTTTCACCTATCGCACCCTATAGAAGGCTTAAACAATATGTGTTGCACCCTGGCAGTTTACCACTTAGTATGCATCATACTTTTCCAATGGAGCAGTTAGTATGGTTCAATTTAGGCAATTTCTGGATGGTTTCTCATATGGAACTTTTGGGGAATGATGTATTTGGATGACTATGTTCCTTTAGCGTATCAAACAACTATTTTAGGGGTTGATGACCCTAATACATCAACATATAAGTTTGGGGTTGATGTGCCCAAATATGTCTATAACAGTTTCCTCCTAAAGCATGAGGTCGTAAATATTTATGTCGGGTGAAATGCTTTATCATAAGGATCCGAAGATTTGAACTAGAAGGTGACCTGCATAAGTTACAATACAATACATCATCATAATATAATTTTTCATGATCTAGCTGAGGGAGACATTCCCATGCTCAGCTTTATAAATTTCATTTCATGTACATAGATCAGATAGTCGTCTGTAGATACAGACTGGTGATTCTTTAGATATTGAGTCATCATCCATGATTAGGATGACCATTTGTGCAGAGCCTTTGTACATTTTATGTTTTTATATCCCTAAATATATCACAGCTCGGATAGATGAAACTAGATCCAAGGCCTTCAAAATCGTTCAATCTTCGCCTGATGTACAAGTCAAACTATGCGAAGAGATGTTCTGAAGTCGAACATGGAAAGGCATTGCTTGATTACCAACCAATGATATGAGCTATTAACAAACGCGAGAGGAATCATCGATAATGATAATGATCCTCAAGTTACTACAGTACAATTCACATGGTGTGAATACATGATCCAATGTTGAACACCACGCAAAATCTTTTGGTCGAAGGTCATTGATGTCAACCTGTCGCCAGAAGTGAGAAACTTGCCATTGATGTATGCAAGCTTTACAGCACTGAAAGGGTTGTTTCTAAGTCAACTTCTTGGATAATGAGCTGATGTCAACAAGAAGCAACTTGTCGTAGGAGGGCCTTGATGTATCCCACATCTATGACATGAAACGAAGTAAATGATTTCTGGAGGTGAAAACAGACTGACGACACAACGTTCAGGAATGGTGGTCATGAAAAAATGAAGGTAGGAGGTATTGTGGTGTATGATACATTAAATGGATTGTGATTTCTCAACTGAATGACTTCCGTTGAACATTTCGATGACACTGAGATGAATTGGTAGCGTTAACCCCAAAATATGGTTCGTATGAAAGACCAATGGTGTGATGACTGGTGAGCGGAATAACCCAACCCAACTCAATATTGGAGATGAAGTGAAAGTGTTATGTTCAAGAGCGACTTGCTACCATAAATTCTTCAATTTTTTCCCTTTTTCCCCAGTCATTGCTGACTAGTACCTCTTTATTTTTTTCAAGCTTGAGGAGGATAACATATTCTTGTTCTATAATTCGCCCTTCAGGCAAACCTATCACTATTTAATGTTTTAATGAGTCTAGCGACATTGAAACTCGATCTCGTCTAGATGGACAAGTTTGTCACTATTTGTTTTAACGAGTTTAACGAAAAGGATAATTTGGTCATTTTCATGTTTAGAGAGTTTGAAAAGGGACAAAAATAAAACTGCATAAGTTCTTTTTCATAAAGTAATACCTCAGGACCAAAAAAGGATAAAATAATATAGGAGGGATGATATTTCCAATACTTCAACGAGCTGGAAAAGACAAGTGCTTGACAATATTTTCATGTTTAATGAGTCTAAAAAGGGTTTAAAGAGGACTCTATAATTTTCTTTTCATTTTTGGATGAAAGCTCAAAAAGAAGAAAAAAGTTTACTTGGTGGTCAAAGATGTTCAATTCACTGTTTAGCACATTGGATTCTCTCATCAGTTGTTCAACCTACACAAAACTTCATCAAATTGATTAGAAATACATATATAAGGATGAAAAATGAACTAAAACTAACATTTCACTTTGAAGTACATGAATAGTAAACATAAAAAGTAGTTTCAACATTTCATTTGTATCATTTTATTTTAAATTTGGGATTTGGAGCTCTAAAGCAGTTTTCCCCCTCAAATTTCACTAATTGATTTTGGGAGATCCTATGGACCATTCTCCATGCCATCAGGACCAGGTAGGAGCTATCCTTGAGCTCTTCATTTTCATTCCATCTTTTCTTGATTCTGAACAATTTTTTTCACTTTTTTGGGCCCCTGGGGTTTAAAGATTTCGTTCCTCAATCATCACACCTAGCTAGTACCAAAAGTTGTGATGCATACTAACCTGCCAATAGGCCAATCAGTATGCATCTCACCTCACTCAAAGGTAGGGTGCAATGGGCGTAGAAAGGCAACTTTATAGAGTGTTTTTTCATCAAATGTTTACCTGTTTTTGCTCAAAATTGGATCCTAACTCATCTATTGTTTGCATTTCAGATATTTGTTGGATAAATATGGTTGTCACATGGCATGAAAGAGAACACAAAGAAGAGGATATGATTGCTTTACATGACCAGGGCACAGTGGATGCATTAAGAAACTGTGGCTTACTGAAGTTTTTTCGCATATGTAGCATGAGGCAACATATTAGTTTGTTGTAGTATCTTCTCAATGCTTGGGATCCTATCGACCAGGTACTCTAGATCAGAGGTAAATATATTCCTTTTATGGTTGAGGATATTTATTTTTTGACGGGTTTGTTGAGGCGTGGTGCCCCTCTTTCACTATCAATATTTTTCCGTGGGTGCAAATCTATGAAATATTACATTCATCAGTTCTGCAGGGATGGATCTCAGCCCAGTAGAGATGGTAAGATTAATATCTGGGATGTTACTGATTGACCTTTGAGTACCATCCTATTTACCTTTTCTAGATTGGCTCGTAGCATGGCCTTACATTTAGTGAATAGATCTTATATGTAGTATGCCCAGAATGTCTGGAACCAAAGGTTTTCAATTGGTGTGAGGCAATACTCCCTGTCATAAAAGAACAAATGTCAAAAGTAAAGAATGGAAGAACCAAGAACTTTGGTTATGGATCCATATTGACTGCTTTTTCTTTGGAAAGAATTCCACAGATACAACCTCAAAACATTTCACTGAGATAGCCAACACCGAGGGGACCACAGATGCAGAGATGGGTGGATCTTATGTCTAGACATGTCGTCTAGTCATGTATCTCCTTCTCAGATGCCTTTCTTGTGTTGTTCAACCACCAGGGTATGGTGTTTGTAGAGTATCCATATGTCGAGATGGATTTCTAAGGCGATTTGGATTTGGCATTACTAGTTGGTGAGCAGTGGAGTGCTATAGGTAAAATGATTTGACCACATCTTTGCTTTTTCAGTTTTATAATGTTTTTGTGTTTTTGATGTTACCAAGACTAAACAAACTCATATGTGTGTGCAGATATTGGACCAGTGCAACCAATTCCACACCCACGGGAGGCAGATGACGCTCCAGCAGGAGAGGCTATAGGGAGGGTTGTCCTTTGAGATCTGAACATATGAGAGACCCTAGCAGTGTTTCAGGATCAGGTTGAGGGCTTCACTCTCGGCATTTGGGATGTCAGAACTGATGAGTTACCTTTGAGGTTACATTGCCAAACTACTGGTGTACCGAGTCATTGGCCTAGGCTCCTACGAATGATAGCACAGGCGGTGACATGTTATCACCAACACCCCTAGTCTAGGATGTTTTTTTGCATTCATTTTGAGTTTTTTGGTCAGATGACCGATTTTTTCTTCGACAATTTTTTTTTTATAAACAGCTATCTACTTTTGGTTTTTGGAGTTTTATTTTGGCTAAGTGATGAAATCCTAATGCAAATATTGAATTTAAATGCTTTCTTTACAAATGCTACAAATATCTCTTTAACACATAGTTTTCTAATGAATCAGCAATGTGTTTAAGTTTCTAGAAATGTGTTGATATTGAATGGAACCAAAATGTCTTTCCAAAATCCAAACTCTTAGGAACATGTGATGAATAGCTGGGTTCCGAATAGAATAAACGCTAGTAAGATGTAGAATGACGAGTTGTGAATCTAGCCTAACAATGAGTTGATGTATGCCATGTGAAATGGCAGCATAGAGAAGTTCAATCAATGTCCTATACTCAATGATGTTGTTCATCGATCAACCAATACGTATCCCCTTGAAACTCACTAGCTCATTGCTTGGAGTGAAGATGGCCCAAGCCACAAAAGATAAGCTCTGCATACTATAACTAGCTCCATCATCATACCCAACAAATGGTTCCAAAAACTCTGACATCTGCAACAAATGTGAAGTGGATTACCTAACCAAAATGACAACTCTAAAAGAAAACACTCAAAAATTCAATAAAAGCATATGTACAATCAGTTTACTACACTTAATCAAGCATAGTAATGTTTAAGATACAACCCATTTTGGGGCTGCAATAGTGGAATCACATCATAATTGACTAGCTTGTAGGATCCTTTTGTCAATACGCATTTAAAAATGTAAGGACCCGTCCATAATGGTTCAAATTTACCTGCTCCTAATTTGTCAGAATCCTGATCATAAAGCAAGACTAGGTCACCTTCTGAGAAGACACAAGGCTTAACATTTTGGTCATATTGAGCGTTGATGCGTTTCTTGTGTTCTTCATTAGCCATCGTGGCATCACAACGGGTTTCATCCAGATGGATTAATTCCAAGAAACGAGCCTCTTCTTCAGAAGTTTTGGCAAGCAAATCGATTGCAAGCTTGAGGGATGAGATTTCACACTGAATTGGTCAGACTACTTCCAGACCATACACCAACTGAAAGGGCATAAATCTGATCGCATTTCTCACTGAAGTCCTATATGCCTACAAAGCTTAGAATAGGATTAAATGCCAATTTAGTTTATGGACTCTAATCATTCTCTGCAGCATGCTCTTAAGGACTTTGTTGATTGCCTCAACTTGTCTGTTAGCCTGCAGATAATATGGAATAGAACTATCATGGGACAGTCCTAATTTGGTAGTTAATTCGATCATCATGTGATTGTGAAAATGTGATCCATGATCTATGACTATAGCCTGTGGAACACCGAATCTAGAAACTACATGATTGCAAAAAAAGAGTGTAGCTGTTTCACCACTGTTGTTCAATGTAGGCATTACCTCGACCCATTTTGTAAAATAGTCGACAACGAGTATAATATACCCATGCCCCCCGGCCGAGGTGGGGTTACATGTCCTGAAATCAATGCCCCATTTAGTGAATGGACCAACAAAAATGATTGGATGCAATGATGTAGGTGGGAATCTGGTTTTGCAATAAAAAATCTGACAAGCATGGCAACTTCTGATTGAAATTATGCAATCTTTGAATATGGTCTGCCAGAAGTAACCAGCTTGCAAGATCTTTTGTGCAGTAGCATAACCAGATAGATTCCCCCCACAAGCAGCTCAATGACAATCATTCAAAACTTTTTCGGCCTCCTCATGCGTGACGCACCTTCGTAAAACTGTATCGACACCATGATGATAAAGCATATCGCCAATGATCAGATAATCTTTGGCTTGGTATTGAGTACATCATTGTTCAAAGTGAGAGGTGTTAGGCCTAAACATTTGGATTTGGAGATAGACCATTATATCCTCATACCACGGATCACTTGACGATATCAGAAACAGAGTCTCATCGATGATTGATGCTTTTGATGTTAAATCGTTAGAGGATGAGGGAAGGTCACAAAGTAACTCTGCAAAGATGAGAGACTTCTTTGATTTGGATTTAATGAATTCTAGATCAAAATCTTGCAAAATGAGTATCCATTTGGAATATTTGCCCCCCAGCAATTGTTGTGACAAAATGTATGTCATAGGGTTGCAATCTGACACAATGGTAGTTTTGCAAAAGAGTACATAGTGTCAAAATCTTTGTACTGCTTGAACAACTGCTAAAGCCAAATTTTCAACATAAGAGTACTTTCTTTCTATATCATTAAGATTATGACTTAAATAATATATAGGATACTCAATTCCATCATTTTCTTACACTAGAACCATAACGATGGTTGTATCTGCAACAGCGAGATACATGTTGAAGTCTTTTTTATAGTCAGGAGCATACATTAATGATGCTTTTATCACGGAATCTTATAGACCATCAAAGGAAGCTTGCGCAACTTTATCCCAGTGGAAGGGTACCCCTTTCTTCAAAAGACATGTATAAACTTTAGCGAGCTCAGAATAACTTGGAATAAACCTCCTCAAAAAGTTAGCTTTTCCTTGGAGTCTTTGAATCTAAACCAAATTTGAAGGTGGAGACATGTTAAGAATTGCCTGAACCTTAAATGGGTCGAGTTGAATTCCATCCTTTGAAACTACAAAACCAAGCAGTCAACCAGAACCAACACAAAACAAACATTTGTGCAGATTGAGTCGTATCTTGTAGTGTCGGCAATGTAAAAATATGGCTCTCAAATGTTGTGGATGATCAATCCAATTTCACGATTGAGTAGGAAAATCATCAAGATATGGTTGAATGATGTTTTTGATGTCATGGAAGGAATAATTCATTGCCCTCTAAAATGTTGCCCCTGCGTTCTTCAAACCAAAAGGTAATTTACGATATGCGAATGTGCCCCACGAACATATAAATGTAGTCTTTGGCTAGTCCTATGGGTGGATATTGATTTGAATATAGCCTGAAAATCCATCCATGAATGAAAAGATTTCACATCCAGCACATTCATCAATAATTTGGTTGAGAAAGGGTGTAGGATAGTTGTGCTTTGACATGCTTGATTTACATCCCTATAATCGATGCACACTCTTATCGTTCCTTGTTTTTTCATCACAAGAACAATATTTGATACTCAATCAGTGAGAGGTATAGGGTAAATGAAGTCAGCACGCCAAAGTTTTTCAACCTCTGTTTTAATGGTAGTGGCTTTCTTCGGATGAACAAGTCGAAGTCGTTGTCGTAATGGTTTGACATCTGGATACATCTTGATTTCATGTTCAACAATTCTTGAGTTGATTCCTGGAATTTCTTCATATGAACATGCAAAGACATCTTTGAATTTGTGAAAAGGAGCACAGTAGCTATTTAGTTCTGATGGAGAACAAGATTTACCAATGTGAATATTCTCTATAATATTAGCTTTCGTCGAAATATTAATAGTGATAGTTTCTTCAATGTTGGACAGATTTCGCTCGAAATCCACTGTATCTACAGAATTTAATAAAAAATCAACAATTGAGGGTGATTGAGGTCGTTCGAATAATCTTCTTTGTCATCTCAAAGGTGGGAATGATGATGATAATTTTCCCATGGCTTCTCTCCTATCATAATTGATTGGATGATTCCTTCATCTATAGAATGTATACAAGACCAAGGATCAGGAGAGGTACCATATTCCAAAGACTTATCTACCCAAACACTTGTTGAGTGCAGACTCAGATTTGCCACAGAAGCCCAAAAAATCGATTACTACAAATATTCGATGGGACTTGTCGAAATGTCCTCACGATGATCCTCATTATCAAAATAGTTAGAACTCTTCTTAAACTCATATGATGTAGAAGAGATCATATGACAGGTTTCCACTATGGCCACTTTCGCGAAACTAGATGGAGATTGGAGGGAAAAAGTACCCAATAAGGAAGGGTCTTTTAAGAGACCTATTCCAACATTTTGAAGTGATTGTGAAATTCCATGGATCAATGGAATGCTTCTAGTAGCTTGTGAACTGTTAGCAAAAAAGGCCAACTGGTCAACGATTGTGATTCCACCTTGGAAGGGAAATGCAATCTTTCTGAAATATGTAGAAACAAAGACATCCATAGCATAAACCCAGGGCCTTCCTAGTAAAATATTGTAGTCAAGGAGTCCATTAATGACCTCGACTTCAATATCTACTGTTTTGCCCCTCAGTTCAATTTGCAAGCTATTTAAAATCCCATACAGAGTGTATGTTCTTCCATCGAACGCTTTTAATGTTGTTTGTGATCATAACAAGGGTGGTGAACCAAGAGTTTTCCAACAACTCATTAACATAATACAGGTAGATTCCCCCTCATCAATGATGGTTCGATGAACATTTTTATTTAGGGCTTTTACTTGTATAAGGAAAGCGAGTTGGGCTGGTAACTGTGGTGTATATCCAGTATGATTAAAGGCCACAAGATTGGAATCTATTGGATCGATCCCACCTATTGCTGATAACAAAGCCTGCTTTTGGGAGGGACAATTTTACAATACCTCAAGTGTCAACATAGCAGATGGCGATTGAGCCAGATCCTCCACTATATTATAATTCTGAGCAGCTTGAGGACGAGGATTAAATGTTGATTTATGTATGACTCACTTTGGCAACTTAATGGTTAATTCAGGAATAATGGGTAGAACAACTTTTGGCGAAGTCATTGTTGAAGCACTAGGTTGATCAGTAGCTCGGTTTACTTCTTATCTATGTGCCCATCCGTGTCACAATGGTTTCAGTGTCTACTAGGATTTTTATTCTTATTTATTATGGCTATAAAATTCTTAACCTTAACCTTTTTTAATTTCTCCTTAGCATTTTACAGTTAGCTCTTTCCAAAGCCCATCTCAATATAGAGATCTTGTTGCTAACCTCCTTTACACTCTTCACACTAAGATGTATTATTTTTGTTTAGATGATAACCTCCAAGATACTTCACAAGCACTATCAAATCCTAAGTTCAAAAGTGTACTTGTTTACACCTTGTCCTTGTTCTTGAGGGAGATACTACTATTTGACAAGCTTCTCCTCTTCATTGTGTATGGGATATAATTATGATTTCAACAATTCCTTGAAGTCCTTCCATGTCATAACCATGGGACTCTTTCCTATTCCTAATGCATCCACATTGTTCCCCCACTCAAGAAGGCATGTGTGATCCAAGGAAAAATAAATTTTATATATTTATTGGATTTGATAAAGGTCAAAATAGATTTCCATTTGTTTGAACTATCTATTCAGAACTTCAACATTATCTTGACCACAAAACAATTATTTCAATGTTCACTTCAATTTTGAAAGGAATATTGGAAAATAAAAAGAAATGTGTTTGCATTACATAAGTATATGAGATTCTTTCCTTTGGAATTTTCCAAGTCAACCTTGTTTTTTCCATGCTTAATCTCCATTCATTTTACTTATTTTTCCTTTATTACAAATAGCTATGCTACCATCTTCATCATTGTAAAAGTTCTTTTCTCCAACCCAATAAACATAAATTCTAGATCTTCCTTGTCATGCTCTTCATGAAGAATCTTCATAATTTATCTACTTCTTCTTTATAATATATGCAACAACGATTTCCATTATTTTAATATTCACTATGGGTGTTTATTAGATAACTTTCCTAAAGTATTTTCAAACATGGGCTTAAATATCAAATGAACTATAAATGAGACACTAATGGCCCACTGAAATCATCAATATGGATACTATTATGAAATTTGAATTTGTAAGGTCTTTATAAAAATCCTTAGTTGATTTCAAACTTATTTGATCATTTTTCATTCATTGACATGCTTAAAAAAATTAGTTTCTTATTGGTTTTAATGTTTGGTTGTTTTTTTATATTACCAAGGTTAATTAAACCCTATGAATTTTTCAATCCCACAATAAATGAATCATGCATCTTCCCATTCAATATACATTCAAGGAAACAAAAATTCATATACGTAGAATTGAGAATTCATGCATGTTATAAAATCCCAAACTTATTCTCCAATGCAACTAACTATGCAACCCATCCTAGAAATTACCCATATTTCAAATCCTAACTCAGAAATAAACTTTGTTTGGCTTTACACCCACTCTTAATTTGACATACAAAAATAAATATTTCATACTAGAAATGCCTCTAGAAAGGAAATCTAACCAAACACTTTTCATGCCCTTAACTGTGTGCAAAATGCCTTCAAAGATATGATGCTAGGTTGTACATCCAATAATTAGAGACAAAGATATCAATGACAACATAAGCTTAGCACAATTCTAATAGACTCAACTAGCTCCCCCTAAACTTGACATCAATGACAAAAAACTTCATACACACTCAACATGCAGGATATTTTCATGTAAATCTATCCTTGCATTAAGCATGTCATGAAAAAGTGTAAGAAAAAGAAAATTAGTATATTTTTTCCAAATAAATCACTACTATAATTCTATCATTTTGAATTAAATGAGATTGTCAATTACTAAATTTAATTAGTTTTAGATTATCTAAATCTAGAATTAAATTCAATCACATATCTTCCCTGATGTCAAGGAAAAAATCCAAAACCAATTAACCCCATCCAAAAATAGATCTATTTTGATTCTACCTTATGGGTAAGATATTATTTCAGCTATAGGATGAACCAAACCTAGTTTAACAGATATCCATATTTCAATAAGATATGATCTTAAATCGACCCTCTCTGAAATAGTAGATGAACTTTGATGAATGAGGGAACAAAGAAAACTATTTCATCATATTCGTTAATCAATTCTTATATCACATATGCCCTTCTAAAGAGAATTTGTGCTCGTAATTATACAAATGCCAACATTTAGTTTATTGATGTCTAAAATTACTACGATCTCAAACTTGGGTATCCTATTTTCATTTATCTAAAGGACAATCAAAATTAATTTATATATTCTTCTAATTAGCTCTAATCTCACTTCCCACATCTACACAACATGTTGTTCTAGCAAGTACCAAGCAACCATTGAAATTTATGATTTGTTTTGGAATCCATATATCATAGAAAATCCACATTGCTCGACAACAAAGCTAATAGGAACTACCATAGCATACATGGTTGTATATGGGAATTGTTGTAGTTAATTAAATTAGGCATATGGATCGAGGGCAAGTTGTATCCTATAAGTTGGTAAACATAATTAAAATGTAAGAGGGGCTATATGTACCCACTACACTTTGAGTGAGGAGTGAGTAGTACTCATAGTATATGATGAACTGAAAACATATATGTAATCAATGTATGTGCATCTAAAACATAGTCATTGATTCAGAAATAGGTAATAGAGCTATATTAGAAGGATTAAACCGAACATGGGTGTTGGCTGAAAAAGTTCCCTAAGGCAAGGGTTGAAAGCCTCAATAGAGAAGGATAAGATTATCAACAAATAACACTCAATCAAGCATGTCAAACATTCAAATTATCAAAGTTGGATTTGGAGACACACACAAAGATCCTATGTTTGAAGATGTTCCTGTAGGGTCCAAGCCCTCTGCTTCCTCCAAGATTTTCAAACCTACAAATCAATCAGAAAACCATATATATATATTTATATATATAATAGATAATTCATTGTGCATATATAAGAATATGTTAGATAATCATATATAAACATTCATTCTATCATTCATAAGATGAAAACATATATCGAGAACAAAATATGAGCTTCTTTAATGATTAACAACAATAAGTATATGATAGATACAACCTTATCCAAGCCAAAGGCACTAATGAAGCCTTCCTTCGGATCTGTCCAAAATGAGCCACAAAGAAAACCTTTGTAAAAAGTGAAAGAAGATGCTAGAAAAGGGTTTTGAGCATATCTGGAAAGGAAACCAATATTTCCTAGAGACTGGGAGTGCAGGAGGCACACGAAAATAAAACTTGATTTGGTAGATTTCAAGTATAACATGGATATCCTTCTTCTCTCTTGTTAATTAGACCTACCCAAGGGGTGTATATATACCACCTCAAATTTGTTATTTCAATTAAGCCACGGGTTGTTGTAGGTGGGCTCTCGATAAAACCCATAAACCCCACTTGAAAAATAACATTTTATTTTATTTTTCATATTTTAAAATCTATACATGGGTATAGTGTTATGGAACCCGCGTATGTATGCTTTTTGGTATGGGAAAAGTCATGTATGGATTTTGAAATAATGTTTTTTTAGTATAAAGTTAAGTCTGCATGGGAAAATGGACTTCCTAGGGCCATAAAAGAGCATTAGGTCTACATGAGTTCTAAATGATGTTATAACAGATGCCCCATAATATATGGTCATAAAGGAACATGATGGCTAAATATATTAAGTATAGAGAGAGGACTCATTAGAAAATTCAGGAGGAGATCACCACATTCCAGCCCATCAAATAACTGTGGAAGGAGTCATAAATAAAACTCATGTCTAAGGCAGGCATATCCATGCTCAGAAGTAGTAAAGCATGTTTGTTGATCAAGTATAATGTGGATCCAAAATATATACATAAGTTTAGAGAAGGAGATGAAGAATACATAGTGGATCATCTGTTATAGCATGATTCAACACTCCTGTAAACATGACATACTTTTATGACCCTTAATAGTCCCTTTTCGAAAACAAGCAAGAGAAAGAAAAAATAAGCCAACTTCTAGGTCACAAAAGAAGAAAATCAAAGACTGGGTTATCAACAAGTTTAAGAGAAACAAGATATGTTACAGAGCCATAGAACAACCATATACCTCACAAAGAATATCTGGAACCCAACTTCAAACATAAAAGGCTTAAAAAACTACAAATCCTTGGTTGACATAGCCATTTCTCAAATAAGATGAAAAACACCAACAAAAACAGACATCAAGGTGATTCCAGGCATCATAAACATCAAGAAATTATAAATAAACTTAGTCAAGACCTCAACAAAAGCCAGAAATGAAAAATTTTCATTTTTCAAATTTGTATACGAGTGTTCAGATATAGTTCTATGGGTATACATGACTGTATGTGAAGAAACACACGTATACACAGGTTTCTTTGGAAGAAGTTATGTACATACACAACCATCTATAAGAAAAGGCTTGTATAAATGGAAAATTGAGGGAAAAATAAAATGAAAGCCCAGATATAAAATATCAGGCTGAATGACCAAATCAGTTAAGACTCAACAAGGCTAGAAAAAAACCAAGAAACAACAATATAAAACCATATCAAAGAAATAACCCTTCTAAGAAATACTTGATGGTATTCCCAAGCAGAGTCGCCAATTCTGTTGGTGAGAAAAGTTCCCTAAGGCAAGGGTTGAAAACCTCAACATAGCAGGAAAATATAATCAACAAAGAACACTCAATTAAGCATGCCAAAGAGTCGAATTATCAAAGTTGGATTTGGAGAAATACCCGAAGGTCCTACGTTTGAAGATATTCCCAGAGGATCCAAACCCTCTACTTCCTCTAGGATGTACATACCTGCAAATAAATCACACACACATATACATAATAGATAATTCATTGTGCATATATAAGAATATTTTAGATCATCATATATAAACATTCAAAATATCATTCATAAGATTGCAACATATATCGGGAACAAGACATGAGCTTCTTTATTGATTAACAATAGTAAGTACATGATAGATACAACCTGATCTAGGCCAAAGGCACCGACGAAGCCTTCCTCTGGATCCTTCTAGCTCAAGCCATGAAGACAACCTCTCTAATAAGTGCAAGAAGATGTTAAATAAGGATGTTGAGCATCTCTGCAAAGGAAACCAGTGATTCCTAGAGATTGGGAGTGCAGGAGACACGGGAAAAGCATACTTGATCAATGAGAAATCAAGTATAATGTTGATATCATTCTTCTCTCTTATTAATTAGGCCTACCCAAGGGGTGTATATGTACCACCTCAAATTGGTTATTTCAGTTAGGCCACAAGTTCCTGTAGGTGGGCTCTCGGTAAAACCCATAAACCCTGATTGAAAAATAGCATTTTATTTTATTTTTTCATATTTTAAAATGTAAACGTGAGTATAGGGTTATGGGACCAGTGTATGTATGCTTTTTTCTATGGGAAAAGTCGCATATGGATTTTGAAATACTATTTTTTAGTATAAAGTCAATTTTGCATGGGAAAAAGGACTTCCCAGGGTCATAAAAGAGCACCATGTCTACATGAGTGTTGAATGATGCTATAACAGATGACCCCCTAATATATGAGGTCAGAAGGGAACATGACGGATGAAATAGATTAACTATAGAGAGAGAATTCATTCAAAAACCTGAGAGGATATCACCAAATACCAACCCATCAAATACCTATTGAAGGAGTCAAAAAAAAAACTCATGTCTAAGGTAGGCATACCCATGCTCAGAAGTAGTATAGCATGTTCCTTAATAAAGTATAATGCGGATCCAAAATGCATACATAAGTGTACAAAGGAGCTAAATAATACATACTGGATCATTTGTTATAACATGATTCAACATTCCTATAGACTTGATGCTCTTTTATGGCCCTAGATAGTGCCCTTTCAAAAACAAGAAAGAGAACAGAAAAAGAAGCCAACTTCTAGGTCACAAAAGAAGAAAATCAAAGACTAGGTTATCAACAAGTTTAAGAGCAACAAGACTTGTTCCAGAGCCATAGAACAACTATAGAGCTCACAAAGAAGATCTAGAACCCAACTTCAAACACAAAAGGCTTCAAACACTGAAAACCCTAGTTTGACATAGGAATTTCTCATAAACAATGAAAGAAACCAACAACAACAGACATCAAGGTGATCCTAGGCTTCATAAACACCATGAAATCATAAACAAACTTGGTCAAGACCTCAACAAAAGACAAAAATGAAAAATTTTCATTTTTCAAATATGTACGCAGCTGTTAAGATATTGTTCTACATGTATATGTGACGTTATGTAAAGTAACAATCACATACACATGTTTTTTGTGGAAGAAACTATGTATGTACATGACTGTCTATAAGACAAAGTGTGTATAAATGGAAAAATGAGGAAAAAATAAAAAGAAATATCATATCTAAAATATCAGGCTAAATGACCAAATCACTTAAGACTCAAGAAGGCTAGAAATAACCAAGAAAAAAAAAATTAAACCCAAATCAAAGAAAAGCAACCCTTCTAGGAAATACTTGATGGTATTCTCTAATAGAGTCGCCAATTCTGTTGCTAGGAAAAGTTCCCTGAGGAAATGGTTGAAAGCCTCAATAGATCAAGATAAAATAATCAACAAAGAAAACTCAATCAAGCATGCCAAACATTCGAATTATCAAAGTTGGATTTAGATACATACTTAAATGTACTACGTTTGAAGATGTTCTCGTAGGGTCCAAACCCTCTGCCTCCTCCAAGATGTTTAGACCTACAAATCAATCATAGATGAATATAAATAATAGATAATTCATTGTGCATATATAAGAATATGTTAGATCATCATATATAAACATTCAAACTATCATTCATAAGATGACAACATATATTGAGAATAAGACATGAGTTTCTTTATTGATTTACAACAGTAAGTACATGATAATCCAGGCCAAAGGCACTGATGAAGCCTTCCTCCGAACCCATCCAGCCCGAGCCACAAGACAAACTCTCTAATAAGTGCAAGAAGATGCTAGATAAGGATTTTGAGCATCTCTGCAAAGGAAACTAGGGTTTCGTAGAGACTGGGAGTGTAGGAGGCACAGGAAAAGTAGACTTGATCAAGGAGAAATTGAGTATAATGTTGATATCCTTCTTCTCTCTTGTTAATTAGGTCTATCCAAGGGGTCTATATATACCACCTCAAATTGCTTATTTCAGTTAAGCCACGGGCTCTTATAGGTGGGCTCTCAATAAAACCCATAAACCTCGCCCAGAAAATAACATTTTATTTTATTTTTTCATATTTTAAAATTTATATGCCATATAGTGTTATGGGACCCACATCTGTATGTGTTTCTCTAAGGGTAGAGTCATGTATGGATTTTGAAATGCAATTTTTTTAGTATAAAGTCAAGTGTGCATGGGAAAAAGGACTACTTAGGGCCATAAAGAAGCATCATTTCTACAAGAGTGTTGAATGATGCTATAACAATAGGTAAACAAGTTGTATTCATATCACTAATTGAAATGCCTTGAGTGAAAAAGTTTTATAACATTGTGACTAGTTAAATTAATTAATATTTCTATATTAATTAATGTTGTAGCAAGTAACTTACATAGTTCTCTAATAATTCACTTAACCCATTCATTGAATACAACTACTATGTAGACCAATTAAGAGTGTACATGAAGAGAAGCTATTATAAATTATCCATTGAATACACTACAAATTCACTTCGGAATTGAATTAAGACTTAATGTGTAAAATCAAAATGAAGCTACGCATCACATCGTGCAAAACAAAAATTTCATACCAATGATAATGCTAGTATACATAAAAATATAATTGCATAGAAAATTCACACCATGAGAAAGAAATATTTTATCCTAAATAGGAAAACCAAAAATGAAATGGTTATGATCAATCTATTATTGTCCACCCTTATAAAGAATTATAGAGAATAGGAGATTTGAGAGTATCACTATTAATTTATGATGATGGAACCCTTCCATCATTCCTTTACATGTATTTTTGTATACTATCTATAACATTTTCTAGTGGTAATTAGAACGTTAGGAAACCTTGTTCCTTAATATCCTATTTTCCATGCTTTTTTTATTAAGTTTTCCATGACTTTAACGCTTCCCCTTTTTGCTTCTTGTCACCAACATGTTAATTATCACCCTCGCCTCTTCTTTTTTTTCACTCTCTTTGTTATCGGTAGATTATTTCTTAATCATGTCATTCATTTTTTTTTAAGAGAGATTCATTGTAAATGGATAGCGGAGAACGTTTCTCTTTAAAATACTAATCCAATGAAATGAAAAGTATTATTATATTTATGAGAGATTTTTTAGTGTAAATCACATAAAATTTCATTTGTCGACACATTTCGAACTAATTAGCGTGGTTCATCGTCAAGACAAGTTGAAGAAACAGATCAGCTAAACATGTTAAATAGTCTTAGCACAGTCTCCTAACGACTAAATTTGATTAACAACTATTTTTTGACTTTAGGACCAAGGTCAAATTTTTATTTATTAATTTATATTATTATTATTTATATTATTCTTATTCTTAATTTTACTATTTTATAATGGAAATTAGTTATCATTAGGTAAAAATATATAAATAAAATAATTTTAATGATTAGTTTTAAAAAGGGTAATTCAATTTAAATTATTTATTAATTATTATTAATATAATAAATATATATGTTTAATTAAATATTAATATTAGGTTGAAAGGATTAAATTTATAATATTATATTAATAATTATTATTATTGTTATAATGGAAATTAGTTAAATTAAGATACATAAATATATAAATAAATAAAATAATTTAGATGGTTAGTTTAAAAAAGGTAAATTTTAATTTAAATAATATCAATATATATAATTATATATAATTAATTAAAATTATAAATAATTAGTTATAATATTTAATAAAATTTTATTATTCTTATTACCTATTCTTTTTACCTAATTTTTCTTATTTCTAGAAATAAAATAATATTAATATTAAAAAAAATATTGAATTTATTAATAGAATTTGTACCTTGGTTCATGAGTCAAATATAGCCGTTTTGTAGTCGTTGGAGTCTCTACGCCGTCTATTTAACATGCTACGCCAGATCTGTTTCTTCAACTTGTCCTGACGATGAACCACACTAGTTGGTTCGAAACGCGTCGACAAAGGTCTTTTGTCATGTGATCTACGCCGAAGCTCTTCTTACAACTATGATGGATCACAGAAGCCTCAATTCTACAACAATTTGTTGTAAATAAGTACATCCTTGGTGGCTTGGAGAAGTGGAATTTTGACACATAGATTTTTCAATTCACCTAGAAGTTCATTCTCTTTTGGGGCAGGCTGGACTGGATGAATTAATCTTTCAATAAAGGTTGGTGGATTCACTCTAGGCATGATTTCCTCTCTTTCCTCCTCACTCTCCCTAGGTGGAGGAGGAAGTTGGTTGTTCGGGAGTACTCTCCTAGATCTCAGGTTGATTTCTTGAATCTCCATAGCATAAGCAGGGTAGGATATCTCTCCACTGTATACTTACTATGCATGTCTATTGTTCAGGTTCAGATTTGGCTGGGCAGACATCTAAGGTTGTTTAGGTGGAGCAGGGTGTAAAATTTGTGGTTGAGTAGGAGGTGAAGACAATAAAGCTGGAGAATTATTGTATGGGTCCCTCCATCCCTAGGGTGATGCATTCCACTGAGGTTGTGTCGAAGTATATGGCTAAAATGACTGGTTGGTCAGTTGGGAATGGTACTAAGGTGCAAAAGACCAAGGAGGATGTGTAGACCAAGAGGGAATGCATGTGTTCTAGTTAGGGTTGTAATATGCATGGGATGACCCTTTCATGCCCTATTGGTATGATTGAGGCCCATGAGGTCTCCTTCGGTTTATGTAGCAAAGTTGTTCGGTCACCCCTTCAGTTCCCTGATACACAACTTTTAGTCCAAGTATAGAAGGGTAATTGTCTGTGGAGTTGTTCTCTTCACAAACCAGGCATATTTCAATCAAGTTTAATGGACATTCATTCCTAGGGTGCCTCCTTGCACATCTAGGGTAGAAGATGGCTAATTCTCTTTATGCTTCCTCCTGCTTCCCCTTGATGTCCATAGTGTCCATTTGTAGGGAAAGGGTTTGCAACATTTCACTCTTGAAATTGTTGGAAGAGGATTGGCTGGCCATTGGCTGACTACGCCTACCCTTTTTCCTAGCTTCCCTAGAATGATTCCTAAAGACAATCTTGATATCTTCATAGGGTAGTTGGTAGATGTCCCCTCCTGCTAGCAGGTTTAGGGTATCCAAAAGATATTCCCTTACCCCTCGGAGTAGGACTAGCATCAGTGGCTCAGGCTTAAGTGTGAACATGTCCCCTTTGTAGCTAAGATGAAATCTTTCTTCATAATCCTCTAGGGATTCATCATGCCCTAAGGTCATCCTAAGAATTTCCTCTTTAGTGTCTTTGGACCTGTAGTAGTCTCGATACTTGTTGTTGAAGGCTTGCTGCATCTAAGCCCAAGTTGTGATGTTATCCCTAGGTAAACCAATCAACCAACACAAAGTTGCAGCCTTGAGAGTGGATGAGAATAGTTTCAACTTTTGCTCATGAGTGGTGTAATCATAAGTTCTACATATGACAACAAACTCAAACAAGAAAGTATATGGATCTTCTAAGGTCAGGCATGGAAATGAGGAAGAGAAGAGGGGCTTATGTTTTTCATCCTGGTATCTCCATTAGTTTCTCTGATGAGAAAGTCACCCTCAATTCTTTCTCTATCTCCTCTGTCATTTATATTTTCAGCCATTGGGTCAGTTGGAATGGGTTCTCCTTCTTCTTCTCCCCCTGTAGGCTCTACAAATATCTCTAATTGTTCGCCTAAGGGGTCCTCCAATTCACAACCAGTGAATAAGAGGGAAGGCTGGTTGTTTGAAGTGGTGGGGGTATTTGGTCGAAATTTTCCTAAGTTATCCCTATTCCTATGAGGCATGAAAGAAGTGTTTTTGTTTTGTTTTGTGTTTTTTCTTCAATATTTGAGACTAATTGTAAAATTGAAATCACAGATTGAATGGAAACTAACTACTTGAATGAAATCTCACTCGCAGAATGGAAAAGAAAGAAAACTAATTTACAATTACTTTTGTGGAAATGAAGCTAGTAGCAGAATGTCAGAGATAAGAAATGGAAGAAAGAAAGCAAAATCATTATTGGCTTAGTGGGTCCTGACCCAGGTTCAAAGTTAAGTTTTCCAAACAAATCCCTACACTACTGGCCCTTTTGGCATCAATTAGCAGAGTGCAGACTGAAGTCTCACTTAAAGAAGTATGGGTGGATGTTGGAACCAAGTTTCCACACCCAGAGATGATTCGGATGTCGTTTTATGCCCTAAACTTTCCTTCATGCAGATTGATAAGCCCTTGAGGCTTATCGATATAACCTCCTCTTACCAGCCTCTGGACCTTCGTGAGGGTCTACAACTGTCTTTCACATGCCCTCAACAGGCGAGTCAACCACTTACGCATTTCTGTAATTACTCCTACTTCTGTATTTACCCAGATCAGCTTAAGTGTTTGATAATTTTACCATGAACTAATATATTCTTCGCATAAATAGATATTATTACTTGTGTTCGTAAAACAATGCAAATCGTGCATAATCGTCCATCAATACAGTATTAAACCATAAACCCAATATTCATCATAACATAAATGCATTCATTCATAATAGAAGTAAATGGATAAAACACACATATTTCCATAATAATCTCTTTATTGATACTTTATATTTTCTTACAGACTCAAGACTACCCTATGCACACAACTATAGAGCCTCTCTTCTACTCTAAGACTCTTCGCTCTTCAACTCTAATGACCCATTACATCAACTATGAACTTAACTGACTTACCTTAGACTCTCTAAGATTCTGCTTTTTAGACAACCCCATGGTCCACAGACCATGGGTAGGCCTATACAAGCTGACACAACTTACATAAAAGAAGGAAAAATCCATTTATGACACTTACTATCTACGCACTCCAAGACCATAACTTGTGGTGACTTTACACTTTACATCACAAAAACTTGGGCTTTCTGCCCCAAAATGTGGGCTTTTGCCCCAAAATTGACCATAGGGGACCCTATCCCAACATGCCCCGAACAAAAATATCGTGACTCACCCTCGCATCATTTTGTGAGCACAGAGATCTTACTGCGGAGACCTTCGAGCTCGAATTTCTCTACTGTTACCTCGAGTGTGCTCTGCGTGGCTGCCTGCTTGATTTTCTCGACCAGCTTCTTATTCACTAGTCCTGCACTATCTTCTTTGACCTTCTATTGTGTCCTCTATAGGCCTGCCAGCTTCTCTTCAATGGCAGCAGAGATAACATATGCCTCATCCAACCAAGGCACCAATCTGGCCTTATGGACTACCTCTTTGCATTATGCTGCCTCCACCTGTTCGAGCAACTGCTTTGCCTCATGCAACTTAGCCAATTGCTATGATATAAAAATGGTGCACGTTGTCACTCTTGCTTCATCATATTGCTATTGTAATTCCTGGGCCTTCATGTTCAGCCTCTATAGTTTAGGATCCTCTTGCAGAGTCGTAACAACCTCCATAGACTGCTCAAAGAGTGTGGAGCAATCTGCTAGCACGACATCTATTGTTGTGACTACATCTTTTACAGCTGCCTCGCGTTGTTCTCTGACCTCTAGTGGAGTTGTACGCTATGACTTCAACTCAGGCTCTATGTTTTTAAGGTTCAATTCAAATTGAATCTTGGCCATCTCTATCCTTGCATCATGCACTCTTGCAGCCAAGTTCCTAATCTTGGCCTCCACCAATGCTTCTTCTAGGATATGTAGCTCCGGAACAGTTTTGCATGCTTCAGCTATCACTGATGTGGTGCACTCATTCCTCTCCTGAACCTTCTTTCAGTATTCTAGCATGGTTGTCTTCTCAATGAATATCTATTCGTTGTTGACTTTCTACTCATTGATCATGCTTAGCATGCGCTGCTCTCAGGCCTTAAGCTCTTCAATCACAACTGCTTGTAGTGTGTGAAGGAATTCACTGGGGAGCGCAACCAAGTTGAGGCCAACATTCCTCAACACGCTAACAGTCACCTTTCCAGCTTCCGTCTCTATGCTCAGAGCTCCATCTGGCAGCATGACTGCCTGGAGAACCAAGGACCGAACCAACTCTATTGCTTGAGTGCTCCCCAGCGCCAACTGGTCAAGGCCACACTGCTCTTCTTTGCACCTTCCTGTAGTCTAGTTTTTTGGATCTGTAGCTCATGCAAACCCATTTTTATAGTGACCGTCACTTTCTTCTGCTACTACTCAAACCGCTGCAACAGTTTCCTTGTCGTATCTCTTAGCTTGTCACCAATATCGTACAAGCCACCCTCCATTAAGGTGATTGAATGGAGTGGCAATTTGGAGGCCTTGGTCCTCTTTCGTTGCCCCTCCTTTTCTAGTTCCCTGTGTCCCTTTAAGAAAAAAAGAGTGCTCTCCAAATCTCCACCTCCTTGTTCTAACTATTCATCATCCTCCATTTGGGGCGAAGGGGATTTCTGACTCCTATTAGAGCCATGCTCTTCATACTCTGCTTGATTCTTTATGACATACTCTACTTCTGTGTGTGCCTTGTCCTCGATCTCCTTCTTCCTCTTCTTTGCCAACTACTGCACCTTTAGTCAAGTCGCTTCCTTCTTCTGCTTCTTCATGAATTTGCTAGTCCTAGTGGCCAAATCTGATGGTGTGTTCCAATATAATGACCATCGCTTAAGGAATCTGGCAATGGCATCATCTGTAGCCAAGTAAGGAAGATCATACCACTTCTTATCTGGATCCTTCAGCACTTGGATGTACACGAGGTGGAAGTCTGCTTTGAACTCTGCATACCTAAATAACTGTTCAAAAACAGTTGGTGACAACCATGGCTTTCAGTTGATGGCCATATGAATTCTCATCTCCATTAGTACCCAAAAAACTTTAGTTTCTCGAACTCGCGTAGCATCCTTTGTGGCCCATAGCAAAGAAAACTTCACAGCTTCTGGTAAATCTATCTGCATTAGAGGAAACTGGCTACCCTTCGGTGATTCCCATGCAACCAACACAATGGATAAGAGTAGCCATGAATAATGAAATGTCTTGCTTTGGTCCTATGCCTCCCTGAAGTTCGGGAGGAACTCGCTACATAGGTAGTGCACCCAATTGAACTGTACGCCCTCCATGCACTAAGGTACTAATGAAACCACTAATGCTGGCACCTCGTCCGCACAACACTTTCTCATCACTTTTCTAGTCGAAATTTGGGTGGCCACATTCATTACGGGGTCAGTAATACTAAAGATGGAATACCCATGTGCTTTCTTGACAAGTTTGAACTTGTCCTTCATCTTCTCGATGAGGTCGCGCTCACTCGTCCTTCCTCCGAATGCCTTTGTAGGATTCAGCCTTGAGTGTGGTAATAACGTGATCCTGTGGAACAAAATATTAGTGATTGATATGGGCTAAGTCAACCACAAGCACCCGTCATACACAAGGCATCACAACTGCTTAATAACTATCAAATTTATGGGGGTGTGGTGGTAGTGAGGCACCCATAGGAGATTCAACAACCCTGCCTTGTCTACACCCCAAATCCATTCCACCGGCTCCAGTGTGGTGAGACCAGACTCCTTGTAGAACACGTGCTTCATAAATGTATCAGTAGCTAGGTGGGGAAACCACTCAATGTCTCCCAAATCCAAATCTTCAAGCTTGAGATGTGGGATGCGCGCCAAGAGCAAACCATCAAATGTTATGTTTTCTTGCAGCAGATGGGTGTTTAGGAGGAACTGCCCCTCATCTGGGTCCTTCAAAACCTTCACTTTGCCCTGGCATGGAGGGATGTACTCTATTAGCTTTGAAGTAGGGTCTACGCCCTCAAAATCTATGTCTTCCATGCCCTTGTCGGCCTCCAAGTCTACCAGTTTGCCTTTCTCGTGCACAGTGGGCTTTTCTTTCTGATGCGCCTGTGTAGATGCATGTTTCCTCAGTGTCGCGCACCAGTAGTGTCTTCTTTTATTTATCCTTCTTCATCTTGGGAACCTCTCTCGGTGGCATAGGCTTCAGCCTAGGTGATCTCAGTGCCTTAGGTATTAATGCAAAAACCTCCATACACATGACTTCAGGGACAACTCCCTCAGAGGTGACAATGACCCTAGTACTAAAGGTCTTAGCTGGTGCATAAATGAAGTTGTTAATGAGGTTTGGGGTTTCCCCGGGTAATCTATCAAACACAAAACTAGAAATCAAGTCCTCAAATAGCTCACAGTTCATGCACAATAGATAGCACAACATAGAAATTCTCAGAATGCAAAGTGTTTCTCGCTGGACATCCATTTGTAATTTATAGGCAATTTTGAATTCAAATTCGACCATTCAGCCCAAAATTTGTCCATAAATGCGAGATTGGTGGCAGATTTTCAAAGATTTCACACTTTATTTTAGCCTTAAATGCCTTAAATGCTAGTCGCCTGCTCCTCTTAACCGTCTTCTGGCAGTCAAATCATGAACAGTGATAGTAACGGTCACTTTCTGGTTACGTTGCGCGGTCTCTCGTGCTATAGCACAGCTCCCTTTGTGCATCGATTGACACTATGAAACCCCTCTATTGCACAAGCCCCTCATCGTGTAGCTCTACAACCTGGGAAGTGTATTTTATAATTCCGCAACTCCTTGCACCTGCCTAGAGTGCTAGCATTGTGCTACCATCAAATAGTCATCTGCATGGATCCTTGGTGTATGGCTTCAATCGGCTACCATTTACCTTTCCGGGAAACGGATCTCCATTCAATTTCACAAGCTGAACTACTCCACCATCAGTAATCTCCTTGATAACATATGGCCCCAGCCAATGCATCTGAAATTTTCCTGGAAATTTATCAAACTTGCTATCATATAATAAAACTAAATCGTTTACCCTAAAGGTGCACAATTTGATGTGCTGATTGTGCCATGCCGCGCTCCTTCTAAACTTGTTGATGGAATCCAGCCAAGAATCTATCTTCCTCCATCTCTGTTAGCTGAGTGAGCCTCTCTTCTCAGGATCCACGATCCACCATCCCTATGAATGCCACTATGCGTAGACTAGGTACAGTGTATTCCATCGGCATCACAACTTCTACACAAAGGACGAGCCTCAAAGGTGTCTGTCCAGTCAACTTCTTACAAGTAGTTCTATAGGCCCATAACACCGCTAGTACACACATGTTCCAACCATTCCTTTGCACATTGTAAACTTTTATTAGTGCATTCTCCAATATCTTATTAAATGATTCCACCATCCCATTAGCCTCAGGATGATATGGCGTGCTTTTTTATGATACACTTTTAATTCTTCCATCAGCGCATTGATCATTGCATTAAGGAAGTGCGTACCGCAATCACTCATCAACACCTTCGCAAAACCGAAACTAGTTAGCACATATTCAAACAGAAACTTCGCTGTTGTTGCCCCTATACAATCCTTTACAGGTTATACCTTTGCCCATCTGGTCAAATACTTAGTCGCAGTGACAATATAGCGTGCACCCATCTTCTTTCCTAGAGGCTGAATCAATCCTACAAAATCGATTGCCCACTTTTCAAATGGCTGCAACAACACTATTGGGCATCGTATCCCCCCATAGCAGATTTTTGGGGCTTAAAGATGAGTTTTGGGTCGATCTAATTTAAAGACCCCACAAAATGTGGGCGGAGAGCGCAAGAGTCTAGGGTAGTCTGCCCTAAATATTGTAGTTTAATATAGAATGTGTCAGCCTACCCATGGCTCCTGGACCATGGGAATGTATAAAGTGTTATGGGTTTTTGAATAAGGAATTCGCTCTGAGTCTGTAAGTCCGAGACTTGGGTTATAGGAATAGGAAGAGGCTATGTAGCTATGTGCGCAAAGGCATGTTAGAGTCCACAACTATGTGCGTTGACCCCTGTGGCTGAGCACACAGGTTGGAGTTGGGATTGTACTGGAACAGAAGATTAATAAAAGCTAAGTTGATTCTATAATACTATGCATTTCCTCGTAGATCTGTATGTTTATGCTTCTGTTATTGTGCATCTCTTTACAGTTTATGATTGCACGCATGTCTGTTTATGTTGAATGGTAAATGAAATTATTGGGCCCACTTAATTCAATTCAAGATCTATAATAATAATAAGCACAGTAAATGGTAAAGAACATTCACTCTCTTCATTTAAGCCACGCGAAGGTAGTTGCACTAGACAGACAGTTGCGCGGAAGTAGCGTAGTGCGTAGGGTGGGATTGCAAGCCTTCCAAGCCCCATCAAGACATCCCAAGGGTGCAAAAACCTAGTTCTAGCACCCTCCCATACTACCTTCAGTGAGAGCTCAATCTGCACTCCGCTGACTATTGCCAAAAGGGCCGATAGTTTAGGGATTTGTTTGGCTAACTCGTGACTAAACATGGGTCAGGCCCCATCAAGGCAACAAATGGTTCCATTACCGGGTCCAAGATCTGCCTAAGGGATGTTTGATGTCAAAACACTAGAACCCTACGAAGAAGGAAATTGAATATTGGTTGGATTAGAAGCTTCACAAGTTCATAACACAGGAACACAGGACTGCATAGATATCTGAGAAGAGGTGGCTGGATCACTACGTATATACAGAAATCCATGAGATCTTATTTGCGACCTTCTCTTCGGAGCTGTATGATTAGATCGTGAGGTTAGCCAATAGCCAGGAAAGTCACAAGCTCAATCAACTGATAGTGTGGACTCCAAAGTTAGTACGTAGACTAGAGGCATCAGAATATAAGATCGTGTGGGCCGTGGACCATTGGCTTGACTGGATAATAGGGGGGTTTATCACTGAGTTCGCGATAGACACAACTGTGAGCTTTAATGTTTTCTCAAGGGACCACAAGATAGGTACATAAAATCCTCGAATGCCTGGATTAAGATGTCGTTATGCAAGAAGCGGGTTATGCGAATACATTAATGATTGGAACAATGCGGAGTGGAAATATCTACAAGCGGATCGAAGGGTTAGGAAATAGTCCTTTAATTTCACCTCCACGAGGAGCGTGCTCGGGTTTCCCCGAGAAGTGCAGTCAATTTGATAAGGCAGCGCATTCCACAGTTATCACCTCCACTTACACCATCACCCACTTCACCTACTTCACCTCCATCTTCAACCACCCCACCTCCACCAAAACCTACAGTTCAACATGGCGAGCGTGATCAAGCTACCGGTATTCAAAGGAGTAGGGAATGAGGATCCGGACCAGTTCTAGTTCATGGTAAGGGTAGTGTGGGAAGCCCAAGGAGTCATGGATGACAACATTAAGAAGGCCACATTGGCAAGCACATTGCAGGATCACATGTTGACCTAGTATATCAAGCACTCGAATGATCACCCAAATGTAGGAAAGCAAAGATTAAGAATATGCTGAACAAAGAATTTAGCTGGCCAAAATTAGAGACACAGTCAATCATCAGATTTAAAGAGATCATGATTCTTCCAGGAAAGACCCCCTGGGATTTGGATCAGAGGTTGAAGAGTATGATCCGTGAGGCTAATATGACACTAACGGATGCACAACACCGTGCCTGGTTTGTGGTGTCTTTGACACCACACCTAAGGATGGTGCTATCACAATAGAAGCTTTCAACCCAGGCCGAAGCACTGGAAATGGCGATGAGGTTGTATGAAACACCGATACAGGATCCGGGATTAGGAGTCTAATAGATCCACATGTAACTGCAGAACCTATGCTTGGAGATGCAGAGTTTGAAGCAGGATAGGGTGCCATGGCAAGAGGCGCGCGAAGAAGTGTGGTGCATAAAATGTAAAGGCCAGGGCCATGATAAGGATCATTGTCCAATATTCACGAACTACTTGGTAGGAGGGGGACCAACGCTGTTGAAACCAGAGGCATAGGTAAGGCCAAGTGCAACACCCATGCTATGGTGCGCAATCTGCCAGATGGGAGGAAAGCACACGACAGACAACTGTCACCTATTGCAAAAGTATACACAGGCTCCGCAGCAACTGTTTTGTAATTTCTATATATCGGTGGAACACGATGAGTGTACATGTTGGAGCTATGAGTTAATTATGGATTAGACCCTAACCTATTGAATGCAAATAGAAATTCGAGCCCTCGACTCAACAGTGGGAATGGTGCGCAGTGGATTTCAAGGGCGAGGTTGAGGACAAGGAGGAATGGGGCCAGGAAGGGGCCATGGATAGCTAATCTATTACAACTGTGGAGGACCATGCCTCTACACTCATGATTGTACCAACCCAATGAGAATATCTTGTTTGTACTGTGAGAATTTTGATCATGAAATGGTATATTGTCTTATGCTGATCGCATAGATGGGCGAGAAGGGGGTACTACACCCTACTCCGAACCAAAATATCCAAATGATGAAGTCTAAACCATGCGAAGAAGACCCCAACGTGAATGTGGTGCTCAGAAGTGGTGCAACTACAGGGGAAGATAAGGGGAAACAGCCTAAGGAAGATACATGGGTTTGCAAGGCTCCTACAAAGGAACCTGATTTTGACTTGGAACGTGCAAGGGAGACATTTATGGAAGCTAAGAAGAGCTTCACGGAGGCCTCTACTTCAGGTACTAAGGATCAACCAGAGCCAGGAATAGATCCTTCTATTCTTACTACCTTTTTAGAGACATGCATGAAGCTACTGCACGACAATAAGGTAGTTAAAGGACTACAAGAGCTGATCACTAGGTGCACAAGATCGGGTGAACCGCGCGTAGTCTGGAAACTGGGAAAGCATGCATTACGCAACAAGAGGGAAATGAGATTGATGACGTAAATTGGTGAATCTGAAATGGATCAACTAATCCTAGACTTGGGTTCGAACACGAATGTATTACCCAAATAGACATGGGAATGCATGGGCAGGCCCACGTTGCATTGGTCCCTGATTCAATTACGGATGGTGAACCAACAAAAGATCTTGCCCATGGGGAGGTTGCAAGGGGTGACAATGGATATCGATGGTGCGAGCATGCAAATGGACTTTGAGGCAATAGAGATTGTGGATGATAGTAACCCTTACCCTATGTTGCTAGGAATAGACTAGGCCACTAATATGAATGGAGTCATCAACCTGAAGAACCAGAAGATGATATGCGAGAAGAAGTCTCTACGCATAGTAATTCTGTTGAATCCAACCGAAGGAGCGTGATACACTGAACTTGTATGTGACAATGATAGTGACGATGAACTAATTGCATTTACCAGATAACGACACAAGACCAGGATTGGGTGAACCTAATAGTGGATGGGAGAATCTCATGGGAGCGCGACAACTCCTGTACTTCGAATTCAAATGAAGAAATAAAGCACTAGCAGAACTGGTTGCATGAAGTAACAACGTTGAATTGCAACATGATGATTAGATCACTGTGGCATGTGACGACCGAAGCAAGGGAACTACCAACATATGAAGAGGTAACCAAAGTGGGTGAATTCTTAGACAAATTTGAAAGTGCAGTACTGGAACAGCAGTAGTGTGGTGCACTAGAACGGGAGTTGCGCACGACATCCAAATGATGGGGAAATATACATCAAAATATGATGGGGAACTGGTGCTAAGGTAGAAGATGGACGCATTTATGACCTAGAAATCCCTAGCAAAGAATGTGAGTCGGGTACCTAGGACGTAGCAGTTTGCACGCCCACATGTATCGATGTGTGCAGACATGTGTTGTGCAAGCACCTCCCAAACTAGGGATCGAAAATCAGGGAACGGGACACATGCCACCAAAATTTCATGTCAAAGCCTTCACAAAGCTATGTGGAATCATGAATAGAGATTACCAGACAGGACGAACTGATTAGGACCTACAAGTGCAAGTGGTCCGATGGGCATATAGGGCCATGCATGGGAACCGGGGCGCGGAAATGGTTCCGACGATGATGAGCGAAGTCAAGACCATAGTTTTAGGAAAGAATCCTCACACAATCACTCCCATAATTGCGACAGGACATGCGGACCAGAGCAAAGAGATTATGCAGCTACATGAGGATGAACATATGCAGATTCAAGAATCCATTCAACGAGGGAACATTGAGCTTCACGAACTCGAAGAAGATCGGGTACGACCGAAGTAGAAAAGCATATTAATGGAAGAGGATATCAGAGAACTGGAATCCAAAATCTCACAAGCCTTATACATTGCAAGTAGGACGGGGCTATGTATGGGCAACCCTACCACCGTGATAGAATATTGTCACCGAGTGCTTCTGGCTATACTACCATGGCTATGACTACACCTTATCAGGTGAAGAAACCAAGGAAGTGCCCCACATAAGAAAGAATGCGAGGTGCTGATTGGCTCAAGGGTAACTAAGGAAGGCCTGTGGACAGCGTCGGACAGTGACTGGAAGCCTCGCACCTATAGTGCGACCACCTGACTATTCGTAGGAAGCACAATCTCAACGCTCCAAACAATTGGAAGAGAGCACGGGACTATAAAAGAGTCTGTATGGGAGCTGCGAGGCCTGGACATGGTTCGTAAGATCAGCATGACACACAAATCATGTTCGCACACAACGAAATACGTTGCTGCGTGGTTGGGATGGAAAGTGACCGTTGGTGTCACTGTTCATGACAAGATGTCCAATTTAAGGCAATGAGGAGTGGACGACAGACAATTAAGACAATGGGTCAGACCTAGATTTGAAATGATCTGTCGCCAATGTCACATTAATGAGCCGAGATAGGGGGAATGGTCAAATTTGAATTCCAGCAAGCCTATAAATCTTAGATGGTCATTTTCCAAACAACCCTTGGCATCTTGCAAATTTAGTTATTACGCATGGACTTTACAGCTTTAGAGGCTTTGGCAACGAGTTCAGTATTTGAAGCATTACCGAAAGAGATGGAGAACCTTCTCAGAAGAGCAATTTCGACCGCCAAGGAAGCCACACCAAGCCCTATGTCACCGGTGGGGGATGCACCAGAAATTCCAAAATCACCCTAGACACAGAGGGCCAAAAAGGATCCATAAGTAGTGGGACCAGTCCATATGTCTCCATGAAATTTGTGGTCCAGCAAACTGTCATTGGAAGACAAGTACAAAACAGTTAATATTGAGAGCAATGATGAGGAAGAGGATCCTACAACCTTTGTCAAAGAGATGGAACTAGAGGAAGAGATGGAAGAAGATGTCCAGCCAGTACGTGCCACAACAAAGCTGCCTATGTATGTCCCTTTGCAGAAAGGGAGGGTAAAGGTACCTAAAGATTTGGATGCCATTAAGAGCACACCCAAAAACGCGTTCCCCCCCGCGGGAGTTCTCTTTGAAGGTTCAGCTATGGGCCGCACCCACTATGAAGTTTGAAGACTGGGACCTCATGGATAGCAAGAAGTTTCCTCATTTGGAAACTAGCCAGCTGATGGAACAAAGCACAGAGGGGGCAGTTACAACACTGCAGCCACAAAAATGGCTAAGCGGGGTGGAGGAAATCGGGCTACTCCACCTCCTATCAATTCCACACTTTCATCGGGCCCCAATCACGATATTTGTCATCAGGTAGCTGCTTTGCCTGGTGTATGATGGGTACTTGTGGCTGGAGGACCCCATTCCCACAAGGGAGCTCATTCACAGGATTTCTTGGCTTCCCTATATGGGAAGGGACCCCGTATAAATAGTTGGCACAAGTGGAAACTTGGCAATTGCTGAAGCCATGAAAAAGAAATATAAATTAGAGAAAAAGCAGAGGGGTTACATTATTACTAGCATTCAAGACAAAGGGCTCTACGTCGCTACCCAGTTGTTGGTAGGAAAAGTGATGAGAAAATGTCGGGGTAATGAGGTACTAGCAATGGTCATTGCGTTTGCCGAGCAATGCGTAGAAGGGGTATGATTCAACTGGTCATAGTTCCTTTGCGAGGAGTTCCTGACAAACTGCAGGGAGGCCTAGGAGCAGGTTAAGACCTTCTTGCCTGAGAATAGTTAGATTCCTCCCCTTGATTAGGACTAGCCAGAAGCAGAAAAATACGCGTCGCTATGGGCAACAAAGAATGCCATGCGCATCCAAGAAACCAAGATCTTCTGGGTACTGATGGAGGTGAGCATCAGACTATGGATCAAAAAACGACCGCACCTATCCCCCTCTGTATATGACAGTCTGAAGAGCTTTGCAGACTTTAAAGCAGATATGCACAATATGTATATCAGGGCACAGAAGGATCTAGAGTAGAAGTGGACCACACTCCCTTTCATCGCAATAGATGATGCTGTTTTCGCGGTGCTCAACACATGGCCACTGGAATGGAATGCACTAGATGTGTTAGTGCGGAACGAGATGGAGATTCAAAAACAAAAGGCTATTGCAAAGTGGCTAGAACAACAGAAATGGAATGGAAAACTAGTTGTGGAAGTATGGGTGTCCTAGGAGGCAGCGAAGGCCACCGGAGAAAAGGTAGTAGTAGTAGGGGCTACTACAATGCAGGAAGAAAGATGCCCAAACATAACCATAGAACAAGGGATAGATGCAACAACAGAAGGAGCGGATGCAAGAACCACCTCGACACAATTGAAACGAACACACAGACAGAATGCACAGGGCCATGGAAGGAGACCAAGGCTTCCAAGTTGGATGGGGAGCCTATTACACTAACTGAGGGTGACCTATACAACATCAGTGACACAGTTCGTGAAGTCACTAGGGAGGAACTCTAGGAGGCAATTATGGAGCAACAAAATGTGTTGGGGGAGCTCAGGGTGCGACTCCAAGAACTTCAGGTGCGAGCACCATAGCAAACAATGGTAGCTGTGGGCATGGGTACATCAACAACTGAGCAATTGTTGCAGGCCAAGATGGAAAATACTGTTGTGCTGTCGGAAGGAGCACTGACAGCGGCCAATAAGGATGATAAAGCTATAGTAAGCTGGCTCAAAGGACTTGGTTTAAACTTGGCGACCCTACCGCGAGAAATATTATACCAGCTATAGGATGGAGCGACGATAGAGCTCCGCACTAGGGAAGGATGTGTAGTCCAAGTACTCAGTGAACATTGAATCAACATCGAGCAACTAAGCCTCCAACGTGATGAAGCAGTAGCTCAGGCTCAGTAGTTGGAGCAAATCGTCGAGGAAGCATGTCACCACATCCCCGAGCTAGAGATTGCAGTAGACTTACCAGTGGGTATCCAGATCCACAAACTAGCCAGTGGATTCCACTAGGCACAGGAGGAAGCAACAAAGATCTAGATGGACCTCAACCTGCAGATCACGAAGCTGAGGCTGAAAGTGCAGCCCTCTACACTGTCGGAAGTCAGACAACAGCCGAACTGTGACATTCAATCAATATTGGAAGCAATAGAGTGTGCCATATAGGACTGCACAGGCTTGTTAGATTAGTCACTCTTCACCCTCACTTCATTGCAAGAAGACCCCATGCTACAGCGGTCAGAGACAAAAGCGTGGAAATTTTAGTAGGCCTACAAAAATGTCCGGGGGACCACACAGATGGTCACCCTTACTCAGCGACTAGCCAAGATGAGGGAGGCCCAAGCTCTCAAGGTGTAGGTGGAAATCACACATCAGAAAGAAGTAGTGCTTAAAGAATGCATCCAACCTTCCCTCAAGGAAGCATTCACTGTCACAACCAAGATCGAGGGAAAGCTAGCACAGATGTAGGGCATATATGCACTCAAGTAGGGAATTGAACCTGACAACGAAGCATCAAAGATATACGCACAATGGGTAAAGGGGACAATAGAAGAATGTGTTACGGATGTAAGTGAAGCACAAAGGTTGTTGGATGAACTTCATGCAAAGATCACCACACTAGCTGAGTGACTCAGGATGAGTCACGATGATTGTGTTGGGGGCCTGTTGGGCAGCAAATCCCCCCTAGTGGATTTTTGGGGCTTAAAGCCCAGTTTTGGGTCAATGTAATGTAAAGACCCCGCAAAATGCAGTTTTGGAATGCAAGAGTCTAGGGTAGTTCGCCCTAAAATATTGTAGTCTAATATAGAATGTGTCAGCCTACGCATGGTCTGCAGACCATGGAAATGTATAAATAGAGTGAGGCTCTAAGGGTAGAAAGAAGTTTTTAGTTCTGATCTGAAGTGTTATGCGTTTTTGAATAAGCAATTCACTCTGAGTCTATAAGTTCAAGTATTGGGTTATAGGAATAGGAAGAGGCTCTGTAGCTGTGTGCATAGAGGCCTGGTAGAGTCCGCAGCTATGTGCGCAAACCCCTACAACTGAGTGTGCAGGGTGGAGTTGGGATTGTACTGGAACAGAAGATTAATAAAAGATAAGTTGATTCTGGAATACTATGCATTTGCTCGTAGATCTATATGTTTATGCTTCTATTATATCTATGCATCTCTTTACAGTTTATGATTGCACGCATGTCTGTTTATGTTGAATGTTAAATGAAATTATTGGGCCCACTTAATTTAATTCAAGATCTATAATAATAATAAGCATAATAAATTGTAAAGAACATTCGCACTCCTCATTTAAGTCGTGCGAAGGTAGTTTCACTGGACATACAATTACACGGAAGTAGTGCAACGCGTAAAATAGGATTGAGAACCATCCAAGACCCATCAAGACATCCCAAGGGTGCAGAAACTTGGTTCCAGCACCCTCCCATACTACCTCAGGTGAGACCTCAGTTTGCACTCTACGGACTATTGCCAGAAGGGCCTATAGTTTAGGGATTTGTTTGGATAACTCACGACTAAACCTGGGTCAAGCCTCATCACACCAACAAACACCACTTGCAGATTTAGAGGAAGCTCATCCCTCGGCAATGGCCTGCCCATCCTCTGACATGCATCACATGCCCTACAATATGCTTTCGAATCCTTATGCAATGTCAGTCACCATAACCTAGCGTATAAAATTTTCTTCATTGTTTCTTTTCCTGCATAATGGCCTCCCACAGCTCCTCCATGAGCTTCAGCTAGGATACTGATTCATTTTAATTCAAGCATATAGCGTCGCAATATCTCGTCTAATCACATTTATACAAATTACCTTCAATCAAAAAGACGTTTGTTGCACACACCACTAATTCCTTCTTCTATTGACTAGTGTATCCCTCTAGAGCCATTCCCATAGTCAGGAAGTGGATGATGTCTTCAAAATGATTGTCTACCACACGCACTGCAAAGCGTTGAACGTCAGGTAGTCCTTCCTCTAAATTAGTGGGCTCCTCACCTATTTCAATGTGCGATAGATGATCCAGTCTTGCATTTAATTGCCCTAGCTTCACAATGACTTCGAAATCATACTCTTGAAACAACAATATCCATCTCCATATTTTTCCCCCCAACACAGGCTTGTTGACCAAGTACATTAATGTAGAATGTTCTATGTACATCTTAAAGTGTCTGCCTAGCAAGTAATGCCTGAACTTCTCGAGCGCATATGCCATAGCCAACCCTTCATGCTCCATCATCGAATAGTTATTTTCAGCCTTTGACAACTTCCTGCTTTCAAATGCTATCAGGTGATCCAGTTCTCCTTCACTGGACTGTGTCAGTACTACTCCCAGCGCCATACATGATGCATTTACATGCACATGAAATTCCTTCTTCCAATCTGAGAAGACCAGTTTGGCATGGTGACCATCTTTTCTTTTAACACGTCTAGGCTCCATTGACATTCCTCATTCCAACAAAATGTAGCATCCTTTTTCAACAGTTTCTCCATCAGCACGGTAATTTGAGCATAACCCTTGATGAACTTCTAGTAATAACCAGTATGACCCAGTGTTGCGCACAATTGTTTAATACTTCTAGGTGCATCCAAATTGATTATAACCATGATATTAGCTTGATCCACCATTAATCCTTGTCCACACACTACATGACCGAGCAAGATTCCAAAATGGACACAAAATAAACACTTCTTTAAGTTTAGCATGATCTAATACCTCTGGCATGTATCCAACATCAAGCACAAACTAGCTACCATCCAATCATCAAAGTATACCTCCAAAAACTTGTGAATGAAATCTTTGAATGTCGTAATGACTACGTGCAAAAATATTACCAATGCATTCTTCAGTCCAAAAGACATTACATTATACTAAAAGCATCCCCACTCGGTCGCGAAGGTAGTCTTACTCCTGTCTTCCAGTGCAATCTTGATCTGATGGTACCTTGAGAACCCATCAGTGAATGAATATGCTTCCTGTCCTCCTACATTATCTAGCACTTCATTAGTGAACGGAGTTGGAAAAGGATCATGTACACAAGCATCATTTAGCTTCCTAAGATCTATGCATATCCTTATTTCATCCTTCTACTTCTTTTCCTAAACGACCATAGGACTTACCCAGTCAAACTCCACTAGTTGAATGATACCTGCTGCCAACATTTCGTCCAACTCTAAGAAGACCTTTTCCTTATACTTAGGATTAAGGCGATATGGTCGTTGCTTCATAGGCTTCGTGTTTGGTTTCAATGTTATCTTCATTACTCCTAAATCGCTTATTATCCCTTTCAGGTCTGAAAACTTTGTAGGGAACAAATACTGGTACTTGCGGAGCAACTCAACGACCTTATCTATTGTAGCATCATCTCAGTAGTCCCCTATCTTCGCAAACTCCGTCTATGCCTTTTTCCCAATGTTCACTTGTTGATTTTTTAGCGGCGCGGTGATATTTGGATTCTCTGGGATATTAATGTTCCTTGGATCCTCCTCCTTTAGTAGTCACATTGTAGCACTCTAGCACATGGCACAGCTGTGTGGTCCAATCTGGTTGAATCAAATCCAAGGGATCCTATGAGATTATGAAGATCGCTATTTGACCTCTGACAACACTTCATCAGTGCACTCGAATCCATCTTCAAAGCTAAATTTCATCAATAATCCCCATCTCAAAGTATCTCATTCATCGTGCCATGATGAAGCTCTGTTGCTAAGTACAAATTCATCGGTATCACATCTAAAGTGTGATAGAACAAATGCACCCACTCCGGTTGCAATTCTACTCTATAAGAGTCCATTTTGCCAAGTGGTCGCACAGATCACTCTTTCCATCGTATTTCTCTGTCAATCGCACCTTTGGGCAACCAAACTACAACCTCATCAGTCTTCTGTATTCACGCCATCCATCAAAATTGTATTTATGCATACCCCACCATCTTGCAAGTATAACATGCAATGCCTAGTCCAAGGATTGGAAGCAATGCTTATCTAGCACTTCCCTTTCAAAAGCATCCAAAAATTTATCAATGTCAGTTAAACCATCATAATAAGGTAGAGTTCTTACCTCCGATGATACACATCATAGTTATTCAGTCATCATGTTATAGCATAGTGTAAACACTTCTTGCAATCTATTCTACTAGTGTTCCAATTCCTCATCTGAATATGATGTGTAGGAGCTTCCGTGGTCCCATGCAATACATCCATCAACTCTTGGATTCAACCAATATTGATCTCACACCATTATCTTAAAAATTTGGTCCAAATCATCGTCACTTTCATAATAACATACCGGTTCAGTATAGCGCATTCTTTCTACAAGGTCCAAAAGTACTACTATGTGAAGTTATTTTATTTCAAATGACATCACCTACTTCTTCAAATTGATCACCCCATTCATGTCGATAGCCTAGTCAATCCCAAGGAGTGCGGGGTAGGGATTGTTGTCATCGACAATCTCTATCACTTCGAAATCCACCAATGCACTCACACCTTCAATATTGACTGCCACTCCCTGCAATCTTCTCATGGGGATAATCTTTTGTTGATTCACCATCGTCAATTGAATAGGATACCACTACAGTGTAGGTTTCCCCATTCTCTCCCATGTTTGTTTCAGTAAAACATTTGCATCTGACCCAAGATCTAGAATAACTTGGTCCATATCATATTATCCTATTTGCACGGCGAGCCTCATCTCGCGCCATATTCTTGCCTTATGCTTACCAATTTTCCTCAGCATACATGGTCCCTCATGAGTATTTTCTTTACCAGTGCATTTATTGATCAACTCCTATAATCCTTTTACAGCATTGCTATCATGTAGCAACTTCATATAGGTCTCCGTAAAGGTAGTAAGCATGGATGGGTCCATCTCTTCATACTGCTTGTCCTAAATTCCTGAGGTAGAAGCCTCAGTGAATCTTTTCTTCACTTCCATGAAGGTCTCTTTTGCACATTCTAAATCAAAGCCAACCTCCTTCTCTGGAGATTTGTGGACCCATTCATTTTCTTCAGGTTGCTTTCCCTTATCTTTGCCAATCGTCATTCCACTTCACAGCACAATATTCACATTAGGATCCTCTTCGTAGGGTTTAGCCCTCATCATCTGCAGGTTCTAGGTAGGTTGCTAAGGCTTCGTCCCTTTTTTGTACATCTTAGCTATTAATACAGGGCACTCTTCTATTGCGTGGTCAAACTGTGTACAGTATCGACATGACAAGTGCATCGGGTTCCTACATTCTTGCGCATAGTTTCCTAGCCCTCTATAATTGTAGCAATGTTGGCTTATTGGGGCCTGACCTAGGTTCAGAGTTGATTTAGCCAAGCAAATACCGTACTACAGGCCCTTTTGACAAAAGTCCTCAAAGTGTGAACTGAGGTCTCACCTGAAGTAGTATGGGAGGGTGTTAGAACCAAGTTTCCGCACCCTGGAGATGTCTGATGAGTTCAAGTGGTCCGCGGTTTGTCCCTGTGTGCAAGTCGCTACGCGCACTTTCCCTTACCTTGCAACCTGATATACTGCCTTCACGTAGCCCTACCAAGGGGCTAAACATCATGCTCTATGTTATTACCAAAGACTTTACTGGTATTACCACGTTAGTTAATTAACCTTGCCTACTTGAGTGCTTGAAGTATACTTAACAAAATAAACCATTCATACAGGTGAGCGCCTAAATAAATAGTATATTTGTAAATCATATCAAACATGTATTAACCCAAGAATAGATACACAAAATTATGATAAAATTTCTCTTTATTAATTTCTTCCTCAGTTACAGACTTGACTCCTCCCTGCGCACTCAGCTGCAGGGGTCTACGCACTCAGCTGCGGACTACTAGGCCTCTGCACACTCAGTTGCAAAGCCTCCTCCTACTCTATGACCCAAAGACACACTGTACAATTGTGACTCAATCACTTAGACTTGCTATTCTTCTCTATCCTTATCTCTTTTACACTTAGAGCCTCGCTCTATTTATACAATCCCATGGTCTGTGGACCATGGGTAGGTCTATATAGCTCACATTACATTACAAAAATAGGGCGGACAACCCTATTACTATTATACTTTCATGCCCCGCACCCACAATTCGCAGAGGTTTACAACGAAATTTGTTCAAAAATTGGGCTTTGAGCCCCAAAACATGCCTTAGGGGGATTCCATGCCCAATAGGCCCCCAACACAAACATCATGACTCGCCCTCAAGTCACTCTGTCAGTGCAGCAATATTTGCATGGAGTCCCTCCAACTATTCTCGAACTGTGCGGAGGTCAGCAATGCACTGAGCTACTACTTGCTAGATCTGCTGCATATGCTATTCTGAGACCTCTGTGTCTGGAGTGCTTCTCTGCATCAATGTGTGCATCCCCTGTATGTGCACGAGCTTGCCTTTGATGTCTTTTGTGATGGTGAAGGCCTCGTTGATCCAAGGTTGGATGCACACTTTTAGGACTACTTCCTTATGTCGTGCCACGTCCATTTGCTCCTTCAGTGCTTTAGCCTGCTGCATTCGTGCAAGCCTCTAGGCGAGGACCACGATCTACGCAATTCCTTGGAAACTGTCATACTATTGTTAGAGTTATTGTGCCTCTGTCTCTAAGCGTTGGATTTTGGGGTCTTCTTGCAGAATTGTGAGGACCTCAAGTGATTCTTCCAACATGCTGGTGTAGTCTCGCACTGCACCTCTGATTTCCTCCAATCCTAATGTGATAGCACTAGCGCACTATTCTTTGACTTTCGAGGGAGTGGATGGTTACCCCTTTAACTGCAACTAGGTGATCTGAAGATTCAGCTCCAGCAGAACCTTTGTCATTTCCTCCCTGGCCTCATGGACTCCAGCTGCTAACCTGTGGATCTACTCCTCTACTGGTATATCTGCTGGGATGGCTAACTCCGGAACGCTTCGGTAAGCATCACCTATCACCTACACCAGTTGTTGATGTTGTGACACCGATTCGTTGCACTGCAAGCTGACTTGTTCCATATTTATATTCTGCTCACTGAGGACTTGGATTGAACGGTTCTCCCTAGCACACAACTATGCCATTATCCCATCCTGTAATACATATAATGTCTCATGTGAAAGGGCAGCTAGATTCACACCAAGACCTTTCATTGTGCTAACCAAAAACCTATTGGCCTCATTTGATTTCACTAGAGCCTGTTCCAGCAACATTATTGTGTTTTTCATTCACATGCGCAACAGCTACTTTGCTGTTGTGGATCTGACTGCGAGGTTGGTCAAAAGGGTACCAACCTGAGGGGGGTGTGCTTGTAAGTCCTGCAACTGCGCTGTAATGGCCCCCAACACAAACAGGTTCTCTTGCATGAAATCCTGGAGAGCCTCATTTGTGACTGCATGCACCGTCTCACTGGTGTCATGTAGATCACCCTCGGTTAGGGTGATCAATTTAATGGACAATTTCAAAGCCTTGACCTTCTTCCATGATCTTGCACGTTCTGCTAGGTGTTCGCTCTTTAGCTATGTGGACGTGGTTCATGGGTCCATGCCTCCTTCTTATGTTTTTGCTTCCTCTACTGCCTGCCCTTGTGAAGGCATTGTTTGGCCCTCGACCACCTTCGCAGTTGCTTCCTGTGTTGTTGCTGCTACTATGGCCTTTTCCTACTCAGCTGCTTTCTGTGCTACTTCCCATGCTTCCCGCACTTCAGTTACTATTGTTTCCTTCCTACGTTTTTTGGCCAACTGTGCGATGCACAGCTTGGCATCATCTTTTTTCTTTTGCGTTATCAACCTCTTGAGTTCTGCAATGTCTGGGGCACGCCATTCCAGAGGCCATTCCTCCAAGACATTGAAAATGGCATCATTAATGGATACAAAAGGTATCTTTAGCCACTACTTCATCGGATCCTTACGCGCCCTACTATATATGTTGTGCATGTCTACCTTAAATTCTGCGAACTTCTGTAGACTGTTGTAAGCCATGGGTGACAACTGCAACTTATGATTGATCCAAATTCACATGTTCATCTCCATGAGCACCTAGAAGATCTTACTGTCACGTATCCTTGTAGCATCCTTCATGGCCTAGAGCAAAGGTACTTCGTGGCCTCCGATAAATCTCTGTCAATTATGGGGAATTAACTTTCCTCCGGCAATTCCCCAACTACAAGCACTATGGACAGCAATAGCCATGCATAGTGGAAGATTTTGCCCTACTCCTGGACTTCACAATAATTCTGTAAGAATTCTATGCAGAGGAATTCATACCAGTTAAACTAGACCCCCTTCGTGCACTGCTCGGCTAGTGAGACCACCTGCGCAGGTACCTCATCGGTGCGACATTTGCACATAACTTTGCCTGCAAGGATTTGGATTGCTATGTGGGCTGCTTTGTCCTTGATGCTGGAGATGGCATAGCCCCTCTTCTTCTTTTCCAGCTAGTACTTCTTCTCCATGGCCTCCGTGATGGCCAAATCAATGCCCTTTCCTTCTGATATGGCCGCAAGGTCTTCTCCTTTGTATCGAAGCTGAGAGACACGATGAATCAAGTTTGTCGTGATGGGGATGGGCTCCTCCAGCCATGAGCACCCATAATGCACCAGGCATAGAAGCTACTTGATGATGAAAATGGTTATTGGGGCATAGTGGAAATGCGGCACCCAAAGTAGGTTCAGGAGCCCGCCTTCTCCACTCTGCGCAACCACTTCCACGGTGCTAATGCTGTCACCAACCCTGCGGTGTTCTACTTCATGAGGTTTCTAGTATCAAGGGGAGGAAATTCTCATGGTTAGCAAGGTCCCAATCTTCAAATTTCATGGCCAACATGTGGCCCAACTACATGCCTTCAAACATGTTGCCATCTGGGAAGAGCGGGGTCTGGAGCGAGCTCTTGGTTTCGTCAAGGTCCTTGGGCACTTTGGCCTTCGCTTTTCATGGGGGGACATAGGTAGGTAATTTTGTCGCAGAGTGTGCCAACTGAGTATCCACCTCCATGGCTTCATCCTCTTCTTCTACGGTGTTAAGATCTTACATATCTTCTTCTTCTTCATCTGTTTCTATAGTGACAACTTTCCCTTTCTCCTCCATCGACAATTTTTTGCACAGTGGGTTCTGCAGGGGCACGAGTACGAGAGCCATTGCTTGTTTATCCTTCTTAGGTCTTGGCATGTGCGGTGATTTCAGGATCTCTGCCACAATCTTGACACATTGTGGAACATCACCCATGGCTAGGACCTGCGCGGCCGCACCAGCAGTCACCTCTGCTATCCCCATACCATCCTTAGTTGTCATCATTGTATTTGTGCAACAATCTATCACTCGCAAATTCAGGAGCTTAATCAAGACTCAACTCACAACATCAAGGTTCTTCTCAATCACTAAATTCGCAAATGACCAAGTATTTTTTGTTGGGCAGCCATTTGTATTTGATAGCACTTTTTGAATTCAAATTTGACCATTCCCCCCAATTCCAGTTCATTAATGCTTTCTTGGTAGTAGATTTTCCCAAATCTTACCCATAAATCACATCTTAAATGCATACCACCCGCACCATTTTCCCTCAAGTTGAGCATCCCATCATGAATACTGACTTCAATGGTCACTTTCTAGCCAACCCGCACGACAGCGCAACCCGCCATGCACGGTTATGAACCTTGTGACTCTTTGCTTTTGTGCACATCTCCAACATTGCACAGCTCCTAGGCAGAATAGTTTCAAGTCCCGCACTCCCTTCCAATTGCCTAGAGCACTAAGACTTTATTTCTATTGGCTAATAAGGTGGTCGCACCACCCGTGTAGAGTTCCATCCTACCCTCCGTCATGGTTCTTTGAGAATCCCCAACTTGTATTGTTATGCTCAGTATCTCGCACTTCACCATTTTCAACGCACTACCCTGGTCACTATGCTTAGAAATATGTGGTCCCAGCAAAGGCATCAGACTAATCAATTCACAACGATAGTTCTCAAACTTGTCAGCGTCATCGTATGCACCTTGCCTTACCATCATAGTTTTTTCAGTAAGAAAATCTTCCTTGATCTCGTCCTCCAGCTTCTTGACTTCTACATCCACCAACCCGCTTTTCTTACTTAATCGTACCATTTCTTCTTCAAGTTCTTGGAGTCTAAGGTTTCCATGTTGGATTTCTTCCTCAAGTCCCATGCGTTCAATTTCTTGTGGCTATGTGATTCCTCCTTTCCGGGCTTCATGAACCATCGTATCTACGGGTGCTGCTATGCGCGGACTAGGCTTTGCATGCTCCATAGGGATTACAACTTCTGCTTCATACTTCAGTTTCGGAAGTGCCCATGCGGTCAGGGTTTTGCACATTGTCCTATAAGCCCATAGAACCACTGGTACGCATAGGTCCCAGTCAGTTCACTTCACATGGTGGACCACGTTCAGTGCTTCATGTACTTTGTCAAAAGATCTTGCGTGAATATTCTTCTGCATGCTTGGTCTTACCATACTTCCTAGTCATCATTCACACCATTTCATTGCCTGTTCCTACTCGCTAATTGTGTTTCTTTTAGTGTGGAAGGTGTGCCTTCATGCAAGTTGCGGACCATATGCCTATACCCATCTGGACAGGTGGGCGTGCAGGCTATTTCATTCGTCATATCCAACTTTCATCTACATCTGAGGCTTTCCAAACTACATGTGCATCATCCTTTTGCATTCACGTCAGTCCTCAAAATTTTGCTGGTGTGTACCCCACCACCTTGCAGGTGTAGCATGTAGTACCCATTTCAGGGCATTGAACCGCTATTGTTCTGGCACTTCTCTTTCAAATTTGTTAAAGGAATCATCCACCTATCTCAGCCCATCATACTGCACCATACTGCAGGTGCGCGCTCGGTCCTGCTTGTGCCTCTGGTCTCAATGGCATTGGTCCTCCTCTTGCCGGGTAGTTTGCAAAGACTAGACAATGGTCCTTGTCCTATCCCTGGCCCTTGCACTTTTAGCACCATACCTCTTCACGAGCTTCTGGGTGAGCTATCCTATCTTGTTTCAAACTCTTCATCTCAAGACACAAGTTTTTCAATTAGGCATGGATCTATTAAACTCCTAGGTTAGGATCTTGTATCGGGGTCTCATGCAGTCTCATTGTGATCTCCAAGGCCTCGGCCTGAGTGGATAGCTTCTACTGTGACAGTGCGTTCCTTAGATGCGGCGTTAGTGGTGCTACAAACCATGCACGGTGTTGCCCATCTGTGAAGGTCATGTTGGCTTCATGAATCACACCCTTCAGTCTCTAATCCAGCTCCCAAGGGGTCTTGCTTAGAAGCATCACAATTTCCTTAAATCTGATGATCGACTGTGTCTCTGATTTTAGCCTACTTAATTCCCTGTTTAGCACAACTTGGATATCTACGATCCATGTGTTCAAATTGTCATTGGAGTGCTTAATGTACCAAGTCAGTGTGCAATCCTACAACACATTGACCATCATTTATTTCTTTATATTATCATCCGTGACTCCCTGTGCTTCCCATACAACCCTTACCATGAACCAAAACTAGTCTAGATCTTCATTCCCTACTCCTTTGAACACCAACAATTTTATCGCGCTTTCTATATTGAATTGTGATGGTGGTGGAGGTGGTGTGGGCAAAACGAGGGGTGAAGATAGTGAAACTGGCAATGGTGTAGATGGAAGTGGTATGCACGAAATTCACTGCTTTATCAAACTGATCACACTTCTTGGTGAGACCTTTGCGATCTCTTCCTCGCTTTCCCACGAAGGTGAATCAAGGGGCTAGTTTCTAGTTCTGCGCTACCTTCGTTTCTATAGATCCTCCCACTTCGTGTAGCCCCAAACATCAATTTATTCACATAACCCTCTTTTCACACAATAGCATCTTAATCCAAGTGTTCAAAGATTTAATGTACTTACCTCGTGGTCCTTTGAGGAAGCGTCGTTCTGCCTCGCTATAGCTGACTGAAGTATCTACCGTGAACTCGATGATAAATCCCCCTATATTTTGATTGAGCCAGTGATCCACAACACATGCGATCTTATCTTCCGATGCTTCTGGTCTATGCACCAACTCTAGAGTCCACACAATAGATTGTTTGAGCCTACACCTTCCTTGACTATCTACTAGCTTTGCAATCCACTCGTACAACTTAGAGGGGAGGGATGCAAAGAAAATTTTATGGATTTCCATGTATAAGTACCAATCTAACCACTCTTCCTTCGATAATCATGGATTGCTATTTTCCTCCACCACGAACTCATGAATATTCCTGTCCAACCACTCTTCAATTCCTTTCTTTGTCGGATTCTAGTGATACAACATCAGACATCTCTTATGTAGATCTTGGTCCTGGAAATGGAACCATTGGTTGGCTTATTAGGGCCTGCCCTAGGTTCAGAGTTGATTTAGCCAAACAAATCCTGGTACTACTGGCCTTTTCGGCAATACCAATGAAGTGGACTGAGGTCTCACCTGAAGTAGTATGGGAGGGTGCTAGAACTAGGTTTCCACACCTTGCAGATGTCTGATGAGTTCAAGTGGTCCACGGTTTGACCCTACACACAAGTTGCTACGTGCACTTTCCCTTACCTCGTATCTTGATATACTGCATTCATGTAGCCCTACCGAGGGGGTTGAATGCGCGCTCTACGTTATTACCTAATACTTTACTAGTATTCCCACGTTAGTTAATTAACCTTTCCTACTTGAGTGCTTGAAGTATACTTAACAATATAAACCATTCATATAGGTGTGCACAGTAAATAAATAGTATATTTGCAAATCATATCAAACATGTATTAACCCAAGAATAGATACAAAAAATTATGATAAAACTTCTCTTTATTAATTTCTTCCTCAGTTACAGACTCGACTCTGCCCTGCGCACTCAGTTACAGGGATCTGCACACTCGGCTGTGGACTACTAGGCCTCTGTGCACTCAACTGCAGAGCCTTCTCCTACTCTACGACCCAAAGACACACCGTACACTTGTGACTCAATCACTTAGACTTGTTATTCTTCTCTATCCTTATCTCTTTTACACTTATAGCCTCGCCCTATTTATACAATCCCATGGTCTCCCTATTTATACAATCCCATGGTCTGTAGACCATGGGTAGGTCTATCAAGCCGACATTACATTAGAAAACTAGGGCAGACAACCCTGTGACTCTATTATACTTTTGCGCCCCCACCTACAATTCGCAAAGCTTTACAACAAAATTCGGTCAAAACTTGGGTTTTGAGCCCCAAAACATGCCTTGGGGGATTCCATTCCCAACAAGCAAATAACTTCTCCCTGACCTCGTGCAGGTCCTCCTCCACCCCGGCCTCACCTACACCCCTAATATTCTCCTCGCGCTCCCCCAGCACCTTGATTCAGAGGCCAAGTTTCTATCTACATTCAATATGCAGGTGTTCTCTCCATCATTAACTCATAACTATGGCAATTGTGCTCCTTGTGGCCTACTAATTTGTAGAAGTTACAGAATAGCTATTGCGGTGTCTGTACAAATTTTTGCAGTAAGTGGCAATTGTCTATCGCATTTTTTTTAGCTACCTGACATATAGCATACCATAGCGTGAGCCATGTACTTGCCCTTGCTTGAGCTTCCAGCCTTAGAGGCATCAGCCCTCCTCCTACAACATAATTTGTGAAGACAAGGCAATGATCTTTATCATGCCCTTGAATATTACATTTCAAACACCAAAATTCTTCCGCGCTTCTATCCAAGCTTCTCTATCCTTCTTTAGACTTTGGAATTCTAGGCAAAGGTTCTACAACTCTGCGTGAATCTGTTGAACTCCCAAAGCAGCATCTTGAATTGGTGTCTCGTGCAATCTCATCACAATCTCTAGGGCCTCCTCCTAGGTCCCAATCTTTTGTTGTGATAAAGCAACCCTTAGATGAGGTAAGAGTGAAGCCACAAACCATTCGCGGTGTTTCCCATCCATAAGATTCATGTTAGCTTCATGGATCTTGCACTTCAATCTTTGATCCAACTCTTAGGGTGTCTCGCCAGGCTTCATCATGATCTCCTTGAATCCAACAATTGATTGCGCCTCATATTTGGGCCTACTGAATTCCTTATTTAGCGCAGTCTGAATGTGTGACAACATAGTTTTCAGGTTATCAGTGCAGTACTTAATGTACCATGTTAGTGTGCATTCCTGCAAAGTAGTAACCAATGTTTCTTTCTTCACCTATTTGTCTATAATGTTATGGGCTTGCCACACAGCCTTCAGGATGAACCAAAACTAGTTCGGGTCCTCATTTTCCAAGCCCTTGAAAATGGACAATTTCACTGTATTTACCATATTGAATGGTGGTGGAGGTGGCAGTGGTGTCGGTGAAGGTGTATGTGGTGAGGTTGAAGATGGAGGTGGTGTGGTGGATGGGGTATTCCCAAGAACCCTCACCTTATTAACTGGATAGCACTCTGTGTAGAAGCATGTGCTTCTTCTTTGTCGTCACTCAAAGGAGGCTCAATCAGCGGGCTATATTCAGGTCCTACTCCCCTTCTATCCCTGAATAACTTTCCACTTCACATAGATCTAAACATCAAGGTAGTTGCATAACTCATTTTTCACACAAGAGAATTTTAATCCAAGTATTCAAATATCTTAAAAACCTAACTCGCAATCCCTTGAAGAAGTGTCACTTTGCTTCATTGTAGTTGACCGATGTATCGACCGTGAATTCTGTCACAAACCCTCCAAGGACATGATCAACCTAGTGATCAATGGTGCGCATGATCTTATCTTCAGAGGCTTCCAATCTTCACACTAACTTCGGGGTCCACACTATTGGACCATCGAGCCTCCACCTTACCTAGCCGTCTGCTAATTTAGCAATCCACTCATATAATTCAAACAAGAAGGAATAGAAGAAAATTTCATGTATCTCTATGTACAAATACTTGTCCAACCATTGTTATTTCGTCAATAATGGTTTTATGTTATCTTGTGCCACAAATCCATAGATATTTCTATCCAACCAATCTTCAATTTCCTTCTTAGTTGGATTCCAGTGATGTGACATCACACGTCTCTTTATACAAATCTCGGTCCCGGCAATGGAACCAGTTGTTGGCTTAGTGGGTCCTGACCCAAGTTCAGAGTTAAGTTTTCCAAACAAATCCTACACTACTGGCCCTTTTGGCATCAATCCACAGAGCACAGATTGAAGTCTCACCCAAAGCAGAAAGGGGGGATGCTGGAACCAAGTTTCTGCACCTAACATGATTAGGATGTCATTTTATGCCCTAAACCTGCCTTTGTGTAGATCAATAAGCCCTTGAGGCTTATCCATAGAACCTCCTCTTACTAGCCTCTAGACCTTTGCGAGGGTCTACCAATGTTTTTCGTAGACCCTCAATAGGTGAGTCAACCACTTATGCACCTCTGTAATTACTCCTATTTCTGTATTTACCCAGATCGACTTAAGTGTCTGATAACTTTACTGTGCACTAAGATATTCTTCACATAAATATATATTATTATTTGCGTTCATATAACAATGTAAACCTTGCAGAATTGCACATCAATACAGTATTAAACCATCAACCCAATATTCATCATAACATAAATGGATTCATTCATAACAGAAGTAAATGGATAAAACACATATATTTCCAGAATAATCTCTTTATTGATACTTCAGATTTTCTTATAGACTCAAGGCTACCCTGCGTACACAGCTGCAAAGGTTCGCACACTCAGTCGTGGACTCTACTCTAGACCTCCACGCACATAGCTACAAAGCCTCTCTTCTACTCTAAGACTCTTCGCTCTTCAACTGTAATGACCCATTACATCAACTATGAACTTAACTGAACTGCCTTAGACTCTCTAAGACTCTCCTTTTTATACAATCCCATGGTCCACGAACCATGGGTAGGTCTATACCAGCCAACACAACTTACATAAAGGAAGGGAAAATCCCTTTGACAATTACTATCTACGCGCTCCACGACCATAACTTGCGGAGACTTTACACTCTACATCACAAAAACTTGGGATTTTCCCCAAAACTTGGGCTTTTTCCCTAAAATTTACCGGAGGGGACCCTTTCCCAACAATCACATCTTATTCAGACACCTTTCCAGCAACGGTGCTAAAAAGTGACGAGCACTAGTATTACAGCAAGAATGTTGCAACTCCTGGGGCTACCAACTTTACCTTATCAACCCAAGGTTCGTACAAACTTGGAGGTGATAGTGTTGTATACACAAGAAAATGCAATGGGTCTACTCCTCGTCACTGCTAAGCTGGCAATATACCAATATGGTTTCTCAATCCATCCTTCTATTGATTCAGAAGAAGCTTGATTACCAATGAGGAAAAGGGAAATTTACACTAACTGAAATCTTGTCTACTCTAGTAAGGAAAAACTAAGATCAAATGCTTAAACATACCATTCATCTCACTACTTCTAAGAGGATTTTCTTTAAAAAAATGCTAAGTTAACATGTGTGTAACCCTACTATCCTAGGCATGCAATCTAAAATAACCAAACATTCTACTGTTGTGCATGCAAATGAACACAATAACTCTTTTTTTCCTTTTTGTCTTTCTTGTGTGAAAATGTGAATGTTAACTCCTTTTAGTGATGTGGTAGGTGGATTAGGGATGATGGTGAATGGTCAGATGGATTTGGACGCAAGTAGGGATCTTCTCCTATCTTCCTAGGTGATTTTTCCACAATTCGGCCTCAAAACAGGCCACTACAGGTCATCCTACAGGATGTCCTAATGCCTCCTACAGGATGTCCTAATGCTCCTACATGATCCCCTGTATTTCTACAGGATCAAGCTGAGAGAAATACAGGTGATTTGGAAGGTGGTGTAGGGCTTAGGGAAGGTGAACGATGGGATAAATGAGGCAAGGGAATGGCTAGGAATCCTTCAGATCTAAAAACAAAGTTTGTGAGATGGTTGGATTTGCTCAACAAACTTGGAGAAGTTTTCTTATGAAATGATGAATTTGGTGAGGCACTTAGTGGAAAAAGTGATAATCATGGATGGATGAGGTTAGGATGGGGTTGCTGGTCATGAAATACCCTTACACTATTGGAACTCCTGCATTGCATCAACCATTGCCATTTATCCATAAATCATGTCAAACAAGAAAGATTTCCAATCAACTAAGAAAACGGAATTTCATTATCTAGTTTCCTATTTCATGCATGGGAAAACTTGTAGAATAATGTGAACACTATGAGATCTAATAAAAGGCTAAATATATTAGAAATGACAATTGAATCCTATTCTTGAAAACTAATAAAATGCTAGCCTAAGTAGCAAAAAACACAAAATTCCATGAGAAATCAAAATTCTATCTTTTTGGAGCTACATAGGATTTCTTTCCTCAAACCATGGTCCCTAAAGGGAGGAGTGAGGAAAAAGCTACCTACTATCAACTTTTTGATATTCCTTTATCTTCCTAAGCTACTGCTAAAGCAATGCACAAATGGAAGCAAACTAATCAAATCCACAACTACTTGCAATGAAATAATGCTAAAAATAATTCAACCATTAATCTATGAAATCAACTAAGCATACAAATACAAGGAGAGGAGACTTTTCTGATAGGGTTGGGCCCTAACCCAAGAGCTTCAGCCCTCTGAGTCAACTCAGTGCTAGATCAAGGAAATTCTCATTCTCATTATCATATCAAAAAATTACATAACGATGTCTTCCACAAGTCTTCAACTCGAAAATGCTTAGTGCTTTTACATCAAAAGTATGAATCCTAATGAGGCTCTAGGCCTCTTTATTTATACAACTGAAGTCTCTAATGACTTCTTTAAATCTAGGGAGGCTCAGCTCCCAAATTCATGATGAACTGGCTCTTTAATTGTCACTGGCTCGGTTATCTTTTGATATTCATGACTGAGCTGCTTGCAACTCCATTAGAGAACTTTTGAGGTCTAAAATGGGCATCCTAAGAAAAATGTACAACCAAAATAAATTTTGTAAGAACCAATAGGATTCAGGATGATGATGTCAACGATGGGGGATGATTGACCATTTTTGGGATAAAAAGGTAAAAAGATTACAAAATAATAAAAATATGTTTTCAACTTGTATTTTCAACTTATCTCCCTAATTGTTTACTCAAATTTCAAGGAGTACTCATTGAATGCAAAATTTAATTCCTCATCCAAGGAGTGCCCATGTTGCATACTTTCGATGGTCGCTGTGACACGAAAAATGATAAATACATGAAAAAATGTGATTACATTCACATTTTTCATGTATATTTCATTTTTCATGTAGTAGGGTCCATTGAAAGTATGCAACATGGGTACGCCTTGGATGAGGAATAAAATTTTTCATCCAACAAGTATTCTCGCTCGAAATTTGAGTAAACCCTTAGGGAGATAAGTTGAAAATACGAATTGAAAAAATAGTTTTTTATTTTTTCCCTCTAAAATTTGATGATCTAATCTAATCTTATTTTATTATTTCGACTATTATTTTATAATTTCCTTAGGAGGCCAATTTTAGACCTCAAAATTCCCCTAATGCGAGCTAGCGTGATTTGATGGAGGAATATTTGAATGAGTGAGGATTAAATGAGGAGGATCTATCTCTTATAATCTCTCCTCCTTGTATCATTCGAGTTTCTGCCCTTAATTAGCCAAAATTTCCATGATTTTCTCTCAAACACCTGCAATCAATGCACATTAGTCCACTAGGCATAACATCTCACTTTTATTCATCTCATTAAGCAAAAAAAAAAAAAAATATGTAAGGAATTATGAGAAGAGTTTATTTAAATAAGCTTGGAGGTGTATCAAGGTTCATAAAGTTACCCAATGATGAGGCTCATCACTAATTTCGATCATACTAGTGGCATTGGAAAGAGGACTGAGAGGGCTACCACAATTCGCAATTTCATACCTTGGAGATCCGAAATTTCAGAGATACATCAAATTCAATATCAAGCCCCTACAAAGTGAAAAACAGTGTGTAGTTTTTTTAAAATTATGCATAAGTTTGGTTTGAAAAAATAGTTTGAAGGAATTCAAAGGGAATGGTGAAGCATAATTATCATTAATTGATGCCTCGAAGAAAGAAAATGGAAACACCTAGTAAGCAACTTGAAAGCTCTAGCATGACTCATGAAGAAGAGGAAGAAATGCAATATGATATATCAAAATTACGAGACCAAGTGCAACAAATTTCACTCTCACAAAAAGTAATAGAAGCTAAGATGGATGGTTTAAAGAAAGTCATGGAAGCTAAGATGGATGTCATGGAAGATAAGTTGGATGGTCTAAAGAAATGCACATAAGCTAAGATGAATGATGTGGAAGCTAAAATGGAAGACAAAATGGAAGATTTGAAGACAGATTTGACAAAGTTTCTACAAGAAATATTTACTAATGGTGAAATGGTAGTAATTGAAACTCATGATGAGAACAAAAGAAATTTTAATCATGATTTCATAAACTCTAACATTGGATTGAAGAACTACCATGTTCCAAAGATCGATATGAGGAAGTTTTATGGAAAGGATCTCATAACATGGATACTATAGATGGAGCAATACTTCAATCTCCATAATGTGAAAAACAAACAAAAGGTACGCATTGCAACTTTATATTTGGAATCAAATCAATTTGTATGGTATCGATGGCTTTTCTCTCATAAATAAATTGTCACTTGGGAAATTCTTATGAAAGAAATGATAGCACATTATGAGGATGCAAAAAGAAACATCTTTTTTAGCCAATTGATAAATCTCAAACAAAAGGGTTCAATGATGGAGCACATTGAGGGCTTCCAAAAATTGAATATAAGGGTAAAATATATTCCAAAGGAGCATAGGATTGATGTGTTCATAGGGACTTTAAAGGATAACATCCAACATGAGGTTTGCCTTTGGGAACCTGATTCATTGGAGAAGGCATTCAGGTTGGCAAGAAAATGGAAAGCAAAATTATGGCAACAAGGAAGCCTACCACTCACAACTATAAAGATGAAAGTGTTGTTTCCCTTGACCTTCCATAACCTACAAGGTTGACACCACAACAATTGGAAGAAAAAATATCAAAAGGGCTTGGTTAGAGTTGTGATAGAAAATACACTAAAGGTCATAAGTGTGCTGAGAAGAAATTATTTTACATATATTGTGAAGAGGAGGAAGAAAAGGAACAAGAAACATCAAAAGAAGAAGATATACACTAGGAACAAACCCTAGAGAAAGGATAAATGAATCTGACCATATCTTGTAATGCATTGGTTGGAATTACCACTCCTCAAACTACCGAGATAGAAGGAAATATCAAGAAGAAAAAGGTAATAGTGTTGATTGATTCGGGAAATACCCATAATTTTATTCATTGTAAGATAGCCAAGCAATTGAATTGCTTCCTATATCTAGCACCAGAGTGTCAAGTGATGGTTGCAAGTGGAGGAACCATAAATTTATATGGAAAGTGCCATAATATCAAGCTATCCATGGAAGAATATGTATTGAATATCCCAATGCTTTCCACTCCAATGGGCGGTGCTGATGTTGTACTAGGAGTCCAATGGCTATAATCCTTGGGTACAATAGCTTTTAATTTTCAAGAACTTGTCATTAAATTTTGTTTGAAAGGAAAGGAAGTTGAATTAAGGGGTATCGCAGAGAAACCGAGAAAGATAATCAGCTCTAACGGAGTGACAAAGCTTCTAAAGAAAGAACAATGAGGCATAATTACACAATTTTGTTCGCTAGAGGTTCCCACATCAAAACCATATATTTCTCCAGATATTCAAACATTCTTGGACAATCATTCCAAGGTATTTGAGACTCCTAAAGGCCTCCCACCTATTCGTGATCATGATCATGCTATTCATTTGATTCCAAAAAGTGTTCCTCCAAACACTAGGCCTTACAGATATCCCTATGCCCAAAAGAGTGAAATTGAACATATGGTTGCAAAAATGCTAGAGGCTGGTATAATTCAACCTAGTCAATGTTCTTTTTCTACTCTAGTAGTATTGGTGCACAAGAAGGATGGATCATGGCACATGTGTCCAGATTATATGGAGCTCAACAAGCTCACTATTAAAGATAAATCTCCCATTCCTGTCATTGATGAATTATTGGATGAATTGCATGGATCAATTTAATTCACCAAGTTGGATCTTCATTTAGGATATCATCAAATCAAAATGAAGATTGAAGACATTCCGAAAAGAACATTTAGAACTCATGAGGGTCATTAAGAAGTTTTGGTCATGCCTTTTGGGCTTACCAATGCACCTTCTACATTTCAAGGTTTGATGAATTCCATTTTGAAACCCTTCCTTAGAAAATTTGTGTTAGTATTTTTTGATGATATACTAATCTACAAGAAGTCTTGGAAGGATCACGTTCAACATGTTGACAGGGTGCTCAAACTATTGGAGGAGAAAAAATTATACGTAAAAAGCTCCAAATGTTTCTTTGGAGTACAAGAGGTGGAATATTTGTGTCATATTGTTCTCATGAAGGTGTTAAGGTAGACCCTACCAAAATTAAAGCCAT
>APFE030921341.1:1289-19052 GCA_000404065.3 Pinus taeda
TGATGGTGGGGATGTGTACTTGGCTTCTTCAAGTACACATGTAGATCATGAGGCATGGTTGATTGACTCAGGTGCATCCTTTCACTTCACTCCCCATAGAGAGTGGTTTTGCAAGTATGAGGAATACGATGGTGGTGATGTCTTATTAGGGGGATGATAGGAAGGCTAGAATGGTCGGTCGTGGAAAAGTAAAGTTGAAGTTGCAAGGTTGAAGGGTTAGAACACTTCCAAGTGTTCTGCATATTCCTGCATTGGCCAGAAATCTAATTTCTGTAAGCAAGCTGGATGATGCAGGTGTAAAAATAGTGTTCAAGATGGATACCTGCAAGATGGCTCGGGAAGCACTGGTATTGACGCGGAGAGTTCGGATTGGAACTTTGTACAAGCTGCAAGGTAGCACTATTGTTTATGGGTGCAACAAATCTGTGGTTCTTGAAAGTGGAGCAGAAAATTTATTGGTCTCTAGAGAGAAGACCATGTTGTGGCATCAAAGGCTTGGACATATTGGAGGGAAGGGCCTTTGGATACTTCATGGTAAAGCTATGGTAGAAGGTATGAGTAATAGCTCTCTGGATTTTGATTTATGTGAAAATTGTGTATATGAGAAGCAAAATCGAGTGAGTTTCCCCTCTGGTGGTAAGAGGGCGATATAGATATTAGAAATTGTGCACAATGATGTGTTTGGACCTGTGAAGGTTCCATCACTGGGTAAGTCTGTGTACTTTGTATCATTTATAGATGACTTCTCAAGGAATATGTGGATATAATTCCTTAAGATGAAATCTGAAGTCTTTGACAGGTTTAAAGAATTTAAGGGTCTGGTGGAAATCCAGACAGAGAAGAAGATAAAGGTGTTGACGACAGATAATGGTGGAGAGTTTTGTAGTAAGGAATTTGAAGAATTCTGCAAGAAGTGTGGTATAGAAGACTACTCCATACACACCTAAGAAAAATGGAGTTGCAGAAAGAATGAACAAGATGTTGATGGAAAGGGCAAAAAACATGCTCAGTGGTGTCGTGTTAGGACAGGAATTCTAGGTAGAGGTGGTGGAGACAACATGTTACCTGGTCAACAGATCACCTTCATCAGCGTTGGAGGATAAGACTCCACAAGAGGTATGGACTGGTAAGAAACCCTCTCTATCACATATAAGGGTACTTGGATGTGATGCATATGTACATGTTCTAAAGGAGAAAAGAACCAAGTTGGATAGTAAATATGAAAAGTGCATCTTTATTGGGTATAAGGATGGTTTAAAGGGTTATAAGCTTTGGAACCCAGTAACATGGAAGGTTGTGTACAGCCGAGATGTGGTGCTCAGAGAGGTAAAATATGTTATTAAACATGAAGTCCAACCAAAGGAACCTGAGAAGATAGAGTTTGAGATTAAGGAGGAAGATTCAGACTCTACAATAGGGGAGGAATTAGAAGATGAAGAGCCACAAACTCTGGGTGTGAGAAGAGTAGTTCGAGAAAGAAGGCAGCTAAAAAGTTATAGTCCATATGCTTTTTGTTCAAATTTTGTTTTATCTATTACTGATGATGATCCCAGAACTGTGAAGGAAGCATTAGATTCAGAGGATGGAAAACTCTGGAAAGAGGCCATGGTTGATGAAATGGCATCTTTGCACAAAAATGAGGCTTGGGATCTGGTGGAGTTGACGGCTGGAAGGAAACCCATTGGCAGCAAATGGGTTTTCAAGAAGAAGACAAATGCAAAAGGGAAGGTGGAGAAATACAAAGCTCGGTTTGGTAGCAAAAGGTTATTCTTAGGTGCCGGGAATTGATTTTGGTGATATTTTTTCTCCTGTTGTCAAGGTAACTTCTATTAGATTACTTTTATCTGTTGTTGCTGCTTTTGATTTTCAGGTAGAACAGATGGATGTGAGGACAACATTTCTTCACGGGGATTTGGAAGTGGAAATCTACATGAAGCAACCTGAAGGCTTTGCGTTGAAGGGTAAGAAAGAACTAGTATGCAAGTTAAAGAAGTCTTTGTATGGGTTAAAACGGTCACCAAGGATGTGGTATCAGAAATTTGATACATTCATACAGGGACTTGGCTTCACCAAAAGAAAAGCAGATCACTGTGTGTATTTTAAATTAATTGGTGACCGTGTTATTTATCTGGTCTTGTATGTGGATGATATGTTGCTAGTTGGAAATGACAAAGAAATTATCCAGGATTTGAGGACCCAATTGTCCTTCAAATTTGACATGAAAGATCTTGGTGCTGCAAATTATATTTTGGGCATGGAAATTAAAAGAGACCGAGAAAAGAGGAAGCTCTGGTTAAGCCAGAGGAATTATGTCGAGACAATATTGCAGAGGTTTGATATGCAGGATAGTAAATCGGTGAAGGTTCCTATTCCTGTAGGTGTGAAGTTATCTATTGAACAGTGTCCCAAGACACAGGAACAAGAAAAGGACATGTTTCGTGTTCCATATGCAAGTGCAGTCGGTAGCTTGATGTATGCAATGGTCTTTACTAGACTAGACATTGCACATGCAGTGGGAGTATTGAGCAGGTTTATGTCAAAACTAGGGAAGGATCACTGAACAACAGTGAAGCGAACTTTTAGGTATTTGCATGGCACTAGTGATTATGGTTTGTGCTACCAAGGAAGACCAGGATTGGACATAGTGTTGGATATTCGTGGCTTTGTTGATGTACACTGGGCTGCAGATCTGGGTCAGAGAAGATCTACAAGTGATTATGTTTTTAACCTATTTGGAGGTGCAATCAGTTGGATGAGTAAGAAACAATTTGTAGCGGCACTATCAACTACAAAGGCAGAATAAATGGCAGCCACTCATGCAAGCAAGGAAGCAGTTTGGTTGCAGAGATTGTGTTCAAGTATGGGGTGTGTACAGGGAGCTATAAGGATAGAGTTTGATAGCCAAAGTGCAATTTTCTTGGCAAAGAACCCTACATATCATTCAGAGATAAAGAACATTGATGTTCAGTATCACTTTTTGAGGGATATGATAGAAGAAAAAAAGGTGTTTCTGGCAAAGGTGGACACTTTGAAGAATACTATAGATGCATTGACAAAATATGTGAGCTCTGAGAAGTTTTGTTGGTGTAGAGAAACAATGGGCATTGCAGAGCTGGATAAATGACTAAGCTCTCCTGTGGAAAGAAAACAACAAGTGGGAGAATGTTGGGTTGTGTCATATTCTTTCCATGACTAGCTGACATAGTTAATTGGGGGATTAGAAGGGGGGCAGAGCCCCCCCTTCATTGTGATGATTGCATGGTTTTTGGTCCATGGTATTGGATGCGATGGTTTTCGGTCCATGGTATTGGATGCTTTGGCATGTATAAATATCTATTGTAACATTGAAAGGAACATAATGAAAAATCAAGCTGGTAGTCCTGATTCTAAGATCCAGGGGAAATTCTCTGTGTATATGTGTTTTATGTGTTATGCTCTCGCATTATTTATTTTCTGTATTTTAGAATTCGTATGCAGGTAATTTTTGTATGGGGTTAAAACCTACACATTTTGAGATTGTTGCTCTGAGTGCTCCGACTCATGTGTAGATCTCTCTTGGGTTTCTTCTTCAAAATGTTCTTTGGAGCTGTCATCCTATCTTATGTGCTGGGAGTTGGCTCCCTTATTGGTTCTATCTGCAATAGTTCCAATGGGACCTTCAATAATCTTTTTTCCCTATACACATGGAAAGCTCTAGAATCATCTGGTGAAAAAAGTGTCGATTCCAAATGCAACACTTGTGAATATGTTTTTGCATGTAGGAAGAGGTCATCAAAGGGTCCCCTTCATGGGTTAGTGGTTTTACTGTCACCATAGTAGTAAAATTATTAATAGTGTCATCCGGGTCATACAACCTTCATGGAAATGTAGCTAATTTTAGAGATTTAATAATCTCTGCTTCTTTTCATGCATGTACAAAATCATGTAGCACAAATGCACCACATTGAAATGGAAATGTAGGCCAAATGGCCTTCTGTTCTTTCAGTCCTCTGCTTAATCCACCTTCCCCTGCTATTTGGTAGGTTATTTGTCTGGCCAATAATTTGTCAGGGATGTAATATGGGAGAAAATGCGGTGAATAAATGCTCCCAAATACTCTGATATAGGTGAATGTCTCCTCCCCAAACCATCAAGATACTGGCAGGATATCCACTTTGGCCTCTTTAGAAAACCTAGGGGAGGTTCTATTGTATATTTCTTTATGGATGGGGAGCATGACTCCTTGGAAAATTTTGTAAAAATGGGGGTGAAACTGAGATTCCCACAAAGTCTTATGGTACACATGGATAGGAAGCGGGTCTTGAACAATCCACTTCCATCCCATAATGGGAAATTTAGAATTAAAACAAATTGCATCCATTCCAAAAGCACTCATAAAAAACTGGGGATAAACCCTTAAAGAGGGACTTCTTTTTCTCCTATATTCCATAATGGCCTTTGCTAAATTATCTAACAAAATTTGAGCCTAGTTCATTATCGTTGCATTCATGGCTGCATCTATTAATGGGATCCATTCCAGAGAAAAATTGGCGCTGTCAGGTTTATTCAACAATCTACATAGCATTGTTGCTGCGAAACTAGAACGGGGAGAAACAGATGTTGTAGAGTACATACCCATTTTATCCCATTTGAGCTTGCCTTCATTTTATGTCTAGATTTTTGTGACGTCTACTAGGTCTTCATTCTCCTTGGAAAATTTCTCAAGGAACTATTTGTTGTAGAGCTTTTGCGTCTCTGGTAACTAGTACATGATTCACAAGTTGTCTACTGAAAAAGACCTTATGACCTCTTTCCTGTGATTCCTGAATGTTTCGTATACAATGTCTTCCTCGTCAATTACCCACTTGACCATGTCAATATATGGGATTATCTTTGGTCGTGCAGGGAAGAGCATGATGTCTCGAAATAGGAGGCATCAGATGACTCTTGGGAATCTTCCATGGCCTTTGTTTCCAGTGACCTTGGGTGCTCTTCTTCTAATAAATTGTACATAGCCTCCCCAGTTGTAGTTCCTTCATCTCTGCTACATGTAGTATTGAAGAAAAGAGGAATCTTTTCTAATTTCTTAGATGAATCTGCCTTCCCCTTTTTTCCCATTGTTTCCAACAATGCTCCCTGTAGATTTTTCCAGAGATGGAGCAAAGTGGAAGTTATTAGATAAACACAAGTAAGAATGACAATGAGAATGAATGATACATATAACCTGAAAAGGTGACAAGAAAGGAATTTTAATTAAATGTAGATGAAAAGGTGTTGTATCACATTGAGCTGCTTTTTATCATAAATTCCATTAACCTATATGAAATAGCCACCAATGGTCCCTTATGTTGGGCATTGGGTTCCCCGCGTAAGAGTTTTGGGGCTTAAAGCCCGAAGTTTTGGGTCAAATTGTGATGTAAAGTCTCCACAAAGTGTGCGAAGCACAAATTATGGAGTCAATTCAAAGGATTGTCTGCCCTTTTGTATGTAAAGTGATAGATTGTAAGGTCATCCTACCCATGGTCCATGGACCATGGGATTGTATGAATAGAGCGAGGCTCTAAGATTTAAAGTCATTCAAGTTTTAAAAAAGTTTTGATAGGTCATGAGTACGACATAGTAGCTTTGCGTCTATAAGTCTGAGTATGGGTAGTAGGAGTAGGTAGAGGCTCTGCAACTGAGTGCATAGAGGCCTAGAGTCTGCAGCTAAGTGCGCGAACCCCTGCAGCTGAGTACGCAAGGCAGGTGTCAGATTGTAACTGAAGAAAGACAAAGTAATAAAAGCTAAGTTGATTTTGAATTATTGCGTATCTGTGTATCTGTTCCTTTTATGCATCTGTTTACAGTTTAATGTTTGTGCGCATCTATATAAGTATTGACTAATAAATGAAAGTATCAGGCACACTCAAATTAATTAATAACTATACAAAATAAGCACAGTAAGGTACAAGAGTGAGATAATACTTTGTCGCGCTCCTTATAGAGCTGCGTGAAGCAGTTGCACAGGACACAAAGGTTTCATAGCTACGCGAAGGATAAATAACTGCGCGAAGCAACATAAGAGCGTAGTTTTGGTTCACAAACCTCCAATAAACTTCATTTAGACATCCCTAGGGTGTGGAAACCTGGTTCCAGCACCCTCCTATACTACCTCGAGTGAGACCTTAGTCCACGCACCACAGGCTGTCACCGAAAGGGCTGGTAGTTTTGGGATTTGTTTGGTTAATTCACTTCTAAACCTGGGTCAGGCCCCATCAAGCCAATAAATGGTTCTATTGCTGGGACCAGGATCTTCCTAAGCGATGTCTGATGTTAGAACACTGGAATCTGTCGAAGAAAGAGCTTGAAGAATGGTTGGATAAGAATATTCATGAGTTCGCGATGCCGGAAAATAGATATCCGTGAATATGTAAGGAATAGTGTTTGGGCCACTATCTGTACACTAAAATACACGAGATTTTCTTTCCCTCCTTCCCAACGGAACTATATGAGTGGATCGCAAAGTTAACAGATAGCCAAGGAAGGTGTAGACTGGATAAACCAATAGTGTGGACTCTGGAATTAGCGCGCAAATTAGAAGCCTTGGGAAAGAATATCACACACACTATCAACCACTGGCTTGATTGGATTATAGGCAGATTTATCACTGAGTTCGCGATAGATACCACTGTCAGCTACAGCGAGGCAGAGTGATGCTTCCTTAAGGGACCGTGAGGTAAGTACATCAAGTCTCTGAACACTTGGATTAAAATGCTATTGTGCGAAAAATGGGTTATGAAAATAAATTGATGCCTGGGACTATGCAAAGTGGAAGACCTTATAGAAACCTGAATAGCGCAAAAATAGAGAATAGCCCTTTGATTTCTCCATGAAGGGAGAGTGAAGAAGAATGCAAAGAAGTTTCACCACTGAGTGCGGTAAGTTTGATCAAGTAAAGGATTCCGCGATTACCACAACCACCTACACCGCCACTCTCCTCACCTTTTTCACCTCCATCCCCACCCACTCCACCTCCACCACCTACGCAATCTAGTATGGAAAATGCGTTCAAGCTCCTGGAGTTCAAAGGAGTAGGGAACGAAGATCTGGACCAATTTTGGTTCATGGTAAAAGTAGTATGGGAAGCGCATGGCGTAGCCGACAATAATATAAAGAAGCCAACTCTAGTTAGCACATTGTAGGACTGCGCACTGACATGGTATATTAAACATTCCAATGACTATCCGAATGCAGGGACTGCAGAAATTTAGACTGCGCTGAACAGGGAATACAACAGGCCGAAGTCAGAAACAAAATTGATTATTGGGTTTAAGGAGATCGCGATGCTTCCAAGCAAGACTCCCTGGGACTTGGATCAAAGATTGAAAAGCATGATTCGCGAAACAAATATGACTCTGACTGATGAACAACACCGCGCCTGGTTTGTAGCTTCATTATCGCCACATTTGAGGACTGCGCTATCACAATAGAAACTTTCCACATAGGCGGAGGCTCTGGAAATGGTAATGAGACTGCACAAGACACCTATTCATGATCCAAGATTGGGAGTACAATAGATTCACGCTCAGTTACAGAACCTATGTTGGGAAATGCAGAGTTTGAAGCAAGATAAGACATCGCGACCAGAAGTGCATGAGGAAGTCTGGTGTGTTAAATATAAGGGTCAAGGACATGATAAGGATCATTGTCCAGGGTTCACAAACTACTTGGAAATAGGAGGACCTATGCTGTTAAGACCAGAAGCACAAGTCGGACCCAATGCGACACCTGCATTATGGTGCGCGATCTGTCCAGTAGGAGGAAAGCATAATATGGATAATTTTCACTTATTACATAAGTATACACAGATGTTGCAGCAACTATTTTGTAATTTATGCAGATCAATGGGACATGATGAGTGCACTTGCAGAAGTTTTGAGTTAATGATGGATCAGACCTCTAATTATAGAATGTAGACCGAGATGCGAGGTCTGCATCCGAACGTGGCCATGCCGCACACTAGATTTCAGGGGCGTGGTCGAGGAAGAGGAGGAATGGGACCTGGACGGGGTTGCGGACAGTTGATTCGCTATAATTGTGGAGGGCCTAGTCGTTGTGCTCATGATTGTACAAATCCTACTAGGACATTGTGTTTATATTGTAACCAATTCAATCATGAGAGAAAGGATTGTCCTACCTTGATCACGAAGATGTGCAAGAAAGGGGTGTTGCAGCTTGCCCCAACCTAGAATGTACAGATGATGTGAGCTGAACCCCATGAGGATGATCCCAATGTTAACATGATGCTCAGAAGTGACATGACCATAGGGGACAATAAGGGGAAGCAGCCTGAGGAAGATACATGGGTTCGCAAGGCTCCTGCAAGGAACCTGAGTTCGATTTGGAGCGCGTGAAGGAAACCTTTATGGAAGCTATGAAGATCTTCGTGGAGGTCTCCACTTTAGGTAGCAATGATTTACATGAATCAGAAATGGATCCTTTGATGCTCGCTACCTTTTTGGAGACATGCATGAAACTGCTGCATGACAACAGGGCGGTAAAAGGCCTACAGGAATTGATCAATAGATGCACCAGGACAGGAGAACCGCGCATGATATGAAATGTAGGAAAGCATGCATCACGCACTGGAAGAGAAATGAGATTGATCATGCAGATCGAAGAATTTGAAATGGACCAAGTCATTTTGGACTTGGGATCCGATGCGAATGTGTTGCCAAACTAAACATGGGAACGAATGGGCGAGCCTGCACTATAATGGTCTCCTATTCAATTATGCATGGTGAACCAGTAGAAGATCATACCTATGGGGAGACTGCAAGGAGTAACTGTCGACATTGAGGGAGCAAGTGTGTTGGCCGATGTTGAAGTAATAGAGATTGTTGATGATAGAAATCCCTATCCCGCGTTGTTAGGCATCGATTGGGTTACTGATATAAATGGAATAATTAACTTGAAGAAGTGCAAGATGATTTTTGAGAAAAAGGCATTGTGGTAGTCGTACCATTAGATCCTACTGAAGGCACATGATACATTGAGTCGGTGTGTGACGACGAAGATAATGATGATGAGCTTGATTGTATCTATAAAATAACCGAGCGAGAACAAGATTGAGTGAATTCGACTGCAGATGGAAGAATTACATCGGAGCGCGAAAGCTCCTGTACTTCAGATTCAAATGAGGAAATAGAGCGATGGTAGTATCGATTGCATGAAGTGACTATGCTTAACTGTAATACGATGATGAGATCGCTGCACTATGTAAACACGGAGGTGCGCAATCTATCAATGTATGATGGGTTGAGTAAATTGAATCAGATATTGCAAGCTTATTGCCCTTACACCAAAAATTTACACATTTGAAATCTCTGCTAGAGATAAAATCCTATGATTTGTCATAGAGCAGAATGAGTGTCATAAGTTAAGCGAATTAGTAGGGGCAATGGAGCAAGAGCTTGAAGAAGCGTTGCAGGAGGCAATGACGGAGCAACAGATTGTATTGCATCACTCACAGGGATGGCAGATCGTGAAGCCTTGGCAGCACAACTTGCCACACCGACGGAGTGACTCGAGGGCGAGTCATGATGTTTGTGTTGGGGGCCTGTTGGGAATCGGGTCCCCTACGTAAGAGCTTTGGGGCTTAAAGCCCGAAGTTTTGGGTCAAATTGTGATGTAAATTCTCCACGAAGTGCGTGGAGCGCGAAGTATGGAGTCAAGTCAAAGGTTGTCTGCCATTTTGTATGTAAAGTGATAGATTGTAAGGTTGGCCTACCCATGGTCCGCAGACCATGGGATTGTATAAATAGAGCAAGGCTCTAAGATGTAAATTCAGTCAAGTTTTAACAAAGTTTTAATAGATCATGAGTATGACATAGTAGCTCTACATTTGTAAGTCCGAGTCTAGGTAGTAGGAGTAGGTAGAGGCTCTGACACTAAGTGCGCAGAGGCATAAATTCCACAGCTAAGTGCACAGACCCCTGCAACTGAGTGTGCAGGGCAGGTGTCGGATTGTAACTGAAGAAAGAAAAAGTAATAAAAGCTAAGTTGATTTTGAATTATCACGTATCTATGTATCTGTTCCTTTTATGTATCTGTTTACAGTTTAATGTTTATGTGCATCTATGTAAGTATTGACTAATAAATGAAAGTATTGGGCCCACTCAAATTAATTAATAACTACACTAAGTAAGCACAGTAAGTTACAAGAGTAAGATAACACTTCGTCGCACTCCTTATAGAGTTGCGCGAAGTAGTTGCATAGGACACGAAGGTTTGATAGTTGCACGAAGGATAAAAAATTGCGCGAAGCAACGTAAGAGCACAGGTTTGGTTCGTGAACCTCCAGTAAACTTCATCCAAACATCCCTAGGGTGTAGAAACCTGGTTCCAACACCATCCCATACTACCTCGGGTGAGACCTTAGTCTGCACATCGTAGGCTATTTCTGAAAGGGTCGTTTGTTTTGGGATTTGTTCAGCTAATTCACTTCTAAACTTGAGTCAGGCCCCATCAAGCCAACACTTTATCACTACTTTTATTGCTCATTAATGTATTGCATCACAAAATGGTAAGGATGGCTTTGAAGGTGGTAGACTTAAGTTGCGAGAATGTCGATTTTGCGATTGTGACGTAATGTTGTAAATCATATTTCACATGTTTTATTGTGTGCTTTCTTAAAGTTCCTTAAGTTACTACGGGATGCGAGATGTGAGATAAGTGGCGTGTTCTTAATTATTCAAATCTATTTACCTTATAAAGTGATTTTCATCACACGATGGACTTTAATCATCATTTTATGATATTGGGTTCTATCGGGTCCAGGCTTTTATAGCATTTCGCAACATCACACAGTTCGTAAGATTTCAGACCTTTCCTAAGTGTTCTTATGTGATGCGATAAGGTTGACCATCTCATCGTAATATCACATTTCGTAAGTTTCAACATGCTTTGTGAGAGTGTGCCCTTTGTGAATGGCTATATGCGATATAGGCTTTATTTTAATAGGAAATGCCTCAGGTATTATTTTTTTTTTAACTAAAAATCTTAATGATATTTAAGTTAAGTGCAACGATTCTTTTAATCAATTTTCATGAATGTTTCTTGTTAATAAGGCTTTTGACACACTTGGTCGAGCGATATGTGAAAAGGAGAGGATTACTAGCTTTCAAAGGGTTTTGACTTGATATCTTGCTTTATTAAAAAAGCTTAAAAGAAAGTGTCTAAGTGCTAAATTTATTTTTCAAGGATTTTATCATGGGTCCCCATTTATTAATAGAATATGATCTATTATACCAATAAATGGGGGGGTTCTTGAATAGCACAATAGGCCTTTGGGAATGAAACTTGAGACCACCACTGCCCCAAACTTTGAAATCCATCCAACAAACCAAAGCCCAAAATCGAGATAAACATCCCAACATACCATGGCATCTAGAAAAAGGCAAGGCTAGGCTGAAAACCACTGTCATAAGCCAACAAAACCATGCCACCGACAACAAGAGAACCATACACCAACATGCAATGCCATCATGGAAAATTTTAGGGGCTAATATTCGTAGGTGGGCTAATTTTCCATGTTTTTTTCCAAAAAACGATTCACTAATTTCCATTTTTTCTAAAAATGATTTGCCCAAATTTTATAGTATAAAACTATTTTACCTTAAAATTCGTCGGAGTTTTGTAAAGGCTATATAAAATCATAAAAAAATTGAATATTTTTACAAGAATATCATCAAACTTTTTATAGTTTGTATGTTTGAGACTAGCAAGTTTCGCTAAGGTTTCTAAACTTTAAGATAAATTTTCATCCTTAAAATTTTCACTAAACGCCATGCATGTCCAAACCAGTAAGGAAATCACACATGAAAAAGGTTACCTACAATTATTCCATCTGAAGCTACTTTATCCTGATTTCCTTTCCTCGATCCTTGCTTTCCTTCCTTTCCCTTTGCTTGCTTTTCCTTCCTTGATCCAAAACTAGAGTGCGCCAAGAAAAATCTAAGTGACCAAGAGTGAGAGAGAGAGGGAAAATAATGAGAGATATTTAATCTTGAACTAACAAAAGGTTACGAACTCATCCTCAGAAGCCCTTTTATGAATGAGGCCTCTATTTTCTTCATTTTCCATTATTTTCCTTCAATTTCCTCCTCACATGCAACTTGTGACCTTTTACCTTCCTTTTCTCCTATTTTCTTTTTATTTTCATAAATAAATGTACCAAAAATTGATTTTTTCCTTTTAATGTCTTTACCTTATCCTTTTCCAATTTTCCTTAGCCAAAACACACATCTAGTGACGCCCACTAGGATACCTTTTCCCAACATTCAGCTTGGAATAAGTGTCCCTTAACCATGGTCTTATTTTTCCTTTCTTAACTTTTATTACATGAAATTTTCACCAAGGATATTACATTAAGGAAACTAAAAAACTAAAAGAGACAGTGTTGGAGGTCCAAGTGGAATGGTAGGGTGGCCACCAATATCCACCTGGTTCGGTCCTCCCCACTTAGGAAATAATGGTCCCCATTGCATTGAATGCCTCCAAGAGATGGGGAAACTTCTTTTGAACTTGGTCCCTAGTGAGCCACTTGCCTTGGTGTAGGAGTTAGCCAGCTTTTACAACTCGATAAAATTGAATATTCTATTGGCAAGTGTTCTTGATATATGTGTCCATGATCCTATCAGTTATTTTCTATTCCATTTAGTCTAGGTTTATCTCTGTTGGTGTGACTTGTTATGCAATGTCAGATGTGTGCAGCAATGGTGGAAAGTATGGCCGAAGGGAGTCTACATTGAACACAGGGTGTAGACCAAGGAACAGTGGAATGTTGACCTCAAAGGAATTGTCCCCTACATCCTTAGTCATGGTGTATGGCCCATATGATTGTAGGCAAATCTTGTGATAGGGTCCAACGCGGTGCTCCTTCTGCAAATCTAGCCAAACTTTGTCTCCCACCTCGGACTTGTGCGACTCCCAATGCTGATCATGGCACTACTTGTACTTAGCATTGGCTTTGTCCAATATATGATGGACCCACTAGCAGATGTGTTGAATGCATTCAATGAAGTTGTTATCCCTGTCGACTTCGGATTTGACATGAGTCGAATATCCATGAGTAGTTGCAAATGGTATGGCTACATCAATGGGACATAATGGTTGAAATCCCAACCCTACCTGAAAGAGGTCTTGGCTTGTTGATCTATGGAGAGCTATGTTGTAGATCTACTGAACATAGGGAAGGATTTTATACCTTATGCATGGATGCTTCAAGTTGTACATGTGAAGGATGTATATGATCATCCTGATGTCGAATTTTGTTTGGCCATTAGTTTGGGGATGGAAAGTCATGGACTTAGTGAGTTTGGTATCCAGCATTGACCAAAGACTTGACCAAAATGCTCTCAGGAATTTGTTTTCCTGATCAGAGACAATGGACTGTGGGATCCCAAAGTGTACCCACACTCGCTTAAAGAATATCTTAGCAGTGGCCTCTATTGTGATACTCTTCTAGCAGGCCGCCATAATGGCCATCTTAGAGAATCTATTAGCAACCAAAAAAACACAATTGTTGTTGTCCTTAATAGAAGGAAGGCCCAACATGTAATCCATGGAGATGGATTCCCAAGGTCGAATAGGAGTAGGAAGATGAGTAGGTGTTGTTTCTTGATGGTTGATTTAGAAATGGAACAAACAGTGCAAGATTTAATGTACCTCCCAACATCTGAACGAAGTTTTAGCCAATAAAAATACTTCTCCAGTAATGCCACTATTTTCTCTACTCCAAGATGTCTAACGATCCAACTATAGTGCACCTCCCAAATCATCTTAGCACACTCACTTGAAGGAACACAGATGTGTCACGCGTGGCATAATAGTGCATCCTGGACGTGAAAATTTGGAACTTTCTTACCTTCAAGGAGTGTCTGATATGTGTTGCCGAATTCTGGATCACTATCGTAGAGATGTGGCAACCCTGAAGTCTCGTGCCCACAGGAGTCGAGCAAAATGATCAGCGCCATGACTAATGGTCGACTGAGGCAATTTTTAACATTATTGGTGATGGCCTTCTTTTACTTAATTTCCAAATGGAATTTTTGCAGGTATGTGGACCATTTCTAATGGTGATCATTCTACAACTTCCCTTGTGTTTGCATGAACTATAGGGGTGAGTGGTCTATGTGTATGACCATTTCCTTCCCCATAATGTAATTCTTCCATTCACGATATGCTTGCACAATGGAATACGTTTCTTTTTCATAAGTGGGATACTTTTGGACTGTGCCTGAAAGTGTCTCACTATGGTAATCCACTCGATGCCCTTGTTGAGTAAGAACCACACCAATAGCATAGTCGAAAGCATTTGTCTCAATCTCAAATGGTTGTTGCAGGTCTAGTAATGTGAGCACTTGTGTAGAGTAGAGGTGATGCATCAACTTGGAAAACACCTTCTCTTGTGTTTCATACCAAAAAAAAAAATCTTTCGCTCAGCCCTTGGTGACTTGACTTAGTGGCCAAGATATATGAGCGAACACCAACACAAACCTGCTGTAGAAATTGGAAAGACCCAGAAAGTGCAGGGCTCTTTTAGAGTGGTCGGGGTTGGCCAACCCCGAATGACTTGTATCTTGGCTGGGTCCATAGGGACACCTTGATAATTAATGATGTACCCCTGATATTAAACCTTGTTCATGCCAAAAGTGAATTTCTCCAATTTGGCACCCAACTTGTGTTGTCACAAAGTTTGAAGGACCTGTTAAATATGGTGGAGCTGATTTTCCCAACTTTGGCTGAAGATCAAGATGTCATCTAAATACACCACCACGAATGCATTGGTGATGTGTCGAAAAATGTTGTCCATCAATCTCATGAAGGTTTGAGGGTCATTCGTCAACCCAAAAGGCATGACCAACCATTTGAAAAGGACCTCCTTGGATTTTAAGGTAGACTTCCACACATCAGAGGGTTTGATAGGCACCTAGTGATAACCAGACTTCAAGTCAATATTTTTGAAATATTTGCCCCCTTGAGCTCTCAAGAAGGTCATAAATAGATGCAATTAGGTACCTATTCTGGATACTGATCTTTTTTAGCGCCCGATAGTCAATACAGAGTCTCCATGTCTCGTCCTTCTTCTCTACCAATACAATTAGGTTCCCACAAGGTGATGAGATTGGCTTGATGTGCCTTATCTACAACAAATCCTGAATCTACCTCTTGATCTTATCGTTCTCCATAACATAGCGTCAATAGATTGGTCCATTGGGTAGCGGCATCCCTGGAGTCAGATCGATAGCATGATTGACCTGACAGTGCAGAGGTACCATTCTAGGTGACACAAAAATGTCCCTATACTCCTCCACGACCTTGTCCGTCTTCTTTCCCTTAGGGTGAACCATAAGGAAAAATAAATTCTTGGTCTTCAAAATGATCTTACTGCAATTCTTTGTAGTGATCAAAGAGATGACAGTAGGCAGGGCTACCTCTGGTATCCTGTACAACTTATTTCCCAAAGTAATAATCACAGAGTGAGGTCTAGATTCATATACATCATGTCGCTTCCACAAGTATTGTTGTCCTAATAATAGATCACAAAATTTGAGAGGAGAAATATCACACAATACCTCATCCATGAAGGAGTTGATGTTGTACGGAAGATGACACTGCTAGCTGACGTGAAGATCTTGTCCTTGTTGAAGCCGCCCGATGGTGTACAACTGTGGATGTGTTTTGATCAGTAGGCCTAGCCGCTTCACGACCTCTGCTAAAATGAGGCTCTTTTGGCTCCCATTGTTGAAAATGAAATGCAAAGAATAACCCTTCTCCGACATCTATAAGTGGAAGAGGCGTTCCCCCTCCTCTAGATCTTCCTTTTGTTCATATTAGGTTTCCTACCAGTCCTTGACATCTGGGATAGATTTGAGAAGCGAAAAAGTAATCTTTTCCTGATTGGAATAGTCATGAACTAAAAAATATCCTTCCAACAGATTCAACCATTTATCTACATCGTCTGCATCTATTTTTCCCTCAAATATGGTAATATCGAAGTTAACTTGTACCTTAAAAGGAGTGGCACCTCCATAGTGGTGTTGGATGAAGATGCGTCACCTTTGGGTAGACATCGAAGGACTTGGGAAAAGTTATCCATCGCCGCATACCTCTATCGCTCGAGGGCTTTCTTGAGAAATATTTTAAAAGGATCTCCTATGCCCAGGTATTTCTTTTCTTCCGCCATGGGAGGCTGTCAGGGTTTGTGAGGTTGGTCCTGTAAAGGTTCAACTAGATCAAGCCCTAACTCCTTATACCCTGACCTCATTAGGGAAATGCAAAAAAAATAGAGAAAGAGTAGATCACTCTAATACCACTAGTCCGAACTTAAATAGGAACGCAAAATATTACAATATAACCATAATTACAAAAATGCATCATAAATAACACTTCATTTCATCAATATCCAAATAATGAAATATGCTTACAAGCAGAATGGAAATAAACTAGCTCATGCGATGGTAGCTTATCTCTAAGGAGAGATGTGGTGGCTACATGCCTCTGAACTATGTTAAAATGAGGCTCCAATACCTATCTATTATTGAGAAACAATGGAAAATCCTAAATATACAAAAACATAATTGTTGGGATAGGTTCCCCATGGTCAGTTTTGGGGTTAGTTTAACCAAGTTTTGTAAAATTTTTGTAAAGGATGTAAAGTCTCCACAAAATATGGATATAGAGCGTGCAACTATATAGGAGTCAAAGGGGATTTAGCCCCTTGTTTGGGTAAGTGATTGGTCGGTTTTGGAGACTCACCCATGGTCTGCGGACCATGGTATTGTATTGAAAAAAGCTATATATAGTTGAGTCATAACGAGAGGTAGTAGACAAGTAAGTAAGCCAGGATAGATATTGTTCTAGACAAGTGCTAAGGAAGGAACGCTCTGCTTCCTGTAATTAGGTGAAAGGGGAAGGCTCTTGTAGCTGAGTGGAGATGAGGCCTTGATAAGTTCGCAGTTGAGTGCGCGGACCCCTGCAATTGAGTGCGCAGGGTAGAAAAGTCTGTGAACTGAATGCTGATGTTAATAAAGACTATTTTTGGGACAATTATCTAGTTTATGAGTATTATTATTATTTTGGTTCATGTTATGTTATGTCGCTCAATCATATGTTTTATCTAGAATAATGTGTAAATGCTACACGAAGCTATTGAATCTATAATATTTATGAATGAACTATGTAATTATCTGTTTTTGCAAAGATAAGGGTTAATTTTCTTAGGATTTTAGATGAATTGGATAGATCTACGTGAAGGCAGATCTAGGGTTATTTTTTTATTGTGTGAAAGTGGATAGACTGCCTCTTTAGGCTCTATAAATTTTGATCGTAGACATTTGTGAAGGTCTAGAAGCCATTTCCTTAGAGTTGGAGTAGTGGGCCCTAGAAGGATACAGATCTGCACAAAGGTAGATCTGAGTGACAAAGGCTTAAGATCACTTATCACATGGTCTCTCGATGCAGAAACCTGGTTCTAGCATCCCCCAATACTACTTCAGGTGAGACTGCAGCCTATGCTATGCAGGTTGTTGCCGAAAGAGACAACAGTTACGGTTTTGTTGGTTGGCGTGAAAAAATATGAACCTGGGTTAGGCCCCCTTAAGCCAAAAAATGGTTCCGTTGCTACACATGTTCTATGTGCTGCATTTTAACAGATCAATAATCAACATAGTGTGTGTGCCAACTGCTCGCGTTGGTGCATGATGGGTACCTATGGCTTGGGGAGCCCATCTTGATTATGAA
>APFE030921343.1:0-27060 GCA_000404065.3 Pinus taeda
ATCCCACCCAAGTCTGCAATCTTCAGTTTAGTGAACTCGGTCACCCAGCCATATCATCATCATCACGAGTCCCTCCCATCATAGCTCCTCCACCAAAGGTTCCACCAAGACTTGCTCTTAGTCTCAGCCCTGAGAAGTGCACCCAAGAGTGTGCCCTTTAATCTGTTCATGAGTCATGTTGGGAACTTATCCATATGGCTAAAGCATGACCCATTCCTCCACAACGATCATCACGTTCCACCCTTGTCACGGGCCTTTGTACCTTCTACCATAAGGTCACAAACAACCCCGACAAGTTCTGCAACAGTCAACAATCCTTGCTTCTCCATACAAGGTATCATCATAAACATCCATGGTAAGATGTTCCCTAGCATCGACAAACTGACTTTGCTCTTCCCTGCATACGGTCCATCTACCAAATGCTCAAATGAAACACAAGTATCAATACTTACTTCATCATCATGAGGTTCCTCCATGAGAGTACCCTCATCCATCCATGTCTGCAAATTGCATGATCCTGGTCCAACTTGATCAATCTCAAGTTCATCCTCTATCACGATCATGTTTGCAACAACTTCAACTATCACGGCTTCCTCTTCCTTATCAGTACAATCCGCAACTTCATCTTGCTCCATTGCCCATCCAAGTTGAAGAAGTTCGTCTTCAACATTCTTTTCCAAGACTGCAAGCTTCTCTCGAATCCAAGGATTCTCCTCTTTCATTCGCTTCAACCTGTATAAGGTAAGCAAGAGTTTCCCTTCGCATTCCTCCAAACCTGCCATGCCTTGTTGCACGTCTTCCCCAGTTCGCACTACGTTTGGTCCACAGACACCCAAACCGTGTATACTTGCCCACACACAGTCCCACTTGCCAACCCTTGGCAAACACCCAAATCGTGTGAAACAACACATAGTACCGCCTGCCCAACTCTACAACCTTTAGTTCCAATCAAGATCTCATACCAACTCACGATAGTGTAATGGGATCAACACTTCATCGTCAACCCGATCATCAGCCTGCTCTGATACCAACTGTCACGTCCCCAAGCCTACGGTAGTCTTCCAACCATGTTAGGCGAGGTGTGGCACTACCAACCATTTTCTTTTCACTAATACTTACGATTGTAGACTACGCCTTAACAATCCATACTTAGTTTTATTTTCGTTACCAAGTATTATTAATGTGCCTTTATACCAATGAACACCCATACACATTCATTATCAAAAACATTATACAAGAGAAATGCACAACAGTATAAAGGGAGGGGCAACTCCCTGCAATATGAGTCTGCCCGATATTAATATATTATACAATCTTCACTTTTACAAAGCACAAGTTAAATCTTGGGAAACCCCAAATTTACACTTAGCCAATTTTTCACAACTTTGGCAAACTCGGTTGCCCAGCTCGTCGGCACCTCCGCACGGTCGCCGCATGACTCACCAACCCTTCATTCACCTTGCCGCACGATCGTGTTGTTTTCCCAACTCGAGCGTGCCTCCAAGTCGCCAGACATGGGCGCCTCCAACCGAGACACACCTCCGTCCACAATCTCAACACTTCAGCAAGTCACATGCACACTTGCACGACGGGCGTGGGCTCACCCGAGTCGCTAAGACACCCATGCCAATTCGTCGCACAAACCAGGTGCTCCTTCGTTTCACCTTCGCACAAAGCAGGCGCTCCTCTGTTTCCACCGTCGGGCGCTCCGTCGCATAACCCGGGCACCACACGCTTGTGCATGCCCTCACCCAACCACCGGGCGCTCCTACTCATGCCTTCACCCACAACCGCGCTTCACCGTGCATGACCACCCAAGAACATGCGCATACTTAAATCTGTGCCTTCCCCCTTAGATTCACACACTTGTAGTTATGCGCCTCTCTACATGAGCGAAGATGATCAAGTGATTTGCGATGATGGAATGATAGCCAACGCAATACAACTTATATCAAGTATGGGGCATGGTGGTGGCTTGCCCAGCCGACCTCCCTACACCCATGCTTCATCACATAAGCCCCTACTAACACCAAGTAGGCCTCCATACACCTCCACGCCATATAAACAAGGGAGCTCTCCCTCACTAATGCGCATAAGTCATCTCATTGTTGGAGTAGCTCGCACTTTTTACCATCGCACTTCATGCTGGAGAACGCAGGTCGTTACAAGATCTCTCATATGCAGTAGGGGCAGTTTCCAGATACATGCAGGAGCCACATGAGCTACACTGGAATACTACCAAGTGCATCCTTTGATATGTGCAGGGCACCATCACCTTTGGGATTCACTATGCAGTAGGCATTGCATTGAATCTCCTTGGCTTCACTAATTCTAATTGGGTAGGCGACAGTATTGATCGCAAATCCACCTCTGGATATTCACTAAGTCTAGGGTCTGGCCCTATATGTTGGTCAAGCAAGAAGCAGGCTGTTGTTGCTCTCTCTTCAGCCGAAGCTGAGTACAGAGGAGTAGTCAACATCACCATTCAGGCTCTATGGCTACAACACTTCCTGACTGAGTTGGGCGTCCAGCTCCAACATCCCATTGTCATCTCGTGTGACAACCAGAGCACTCTCAAATTTCACAGGGATCCAATACAGTGACATTAGACGAAGCACATAGAGATCCATATGCACTACATCAGAAACTTAGTACATGATTGTGTCATTGATTCGCAGTTCTGTCCTTCAGTAGAATAGACTGCAGACATCTTCACCAAGACATTCACTGAGCATAAGTTTTGCTCTCTGTGCGATTGTCTTGGAGTGAAGGACACATTTGCTTAGCAACTGCCTTTTCTTCCTCTTTTCCTTTGATCACATTATATTTTGAGGCGGGGTTTTTCCCACGAGGTTTTCCCTCTTTCCTCAATTTTAGTACAAGTTGCAGTATATTTTGGGTGACCTTTGGCCTTAGTTTCCAGGGCCCATTTTCTATTTTTCCCCATAGTGGTGTTCAGGGTGGTGTTGGAAGTACTACACAACTACATGCGGACTCTTAGTTAGAGCATGAGACTACATGCAAGATTCCTTCTGCATGATTTACTCCTTGATTTGCTCCTTTTTTAGCTCCGCAATTGGTTAGTTCTTCTGCATGATTTACTCCCTGATTTGCTCCTTCTTTAACTCCGAAATTGTCTAGTTCTATCTGCAACTTGTTGTACGTGTTGAGTCTTCTCATTGATCACCAGTATGGTGCATTACCTTGGGATCTTCACCCAGTAATGTTATATCATGAGCATTGTAACATATTTTCAAATGAATCATTCTTTTGTTCTTTTGATTTTCTTTTAGTGTTTTTTCTCTGCAAAACTATGTGTTCAACCTTTACTAGCTAGATTCATCTGTGCAGGTTTTTGTTGGAAGTACTACACACCTACATGCAGACTCTTAGTTAGAGCATGGGACTACATGCAAGATTCTTTCTGCATGATTTACTCCTTGATGCTTCTTCGTTAGTTTTTCTACATGATTTACTCCCTCATTTGCTCCTTCTTTAACTCTGCAATTCGCTAGTTCTATCCGGAACTTGTTGTAGGTGTTGAGTCTTCTCATTGATCACCACTATGGTGCATTACCTTGGGATCTTCACCTAGTAATGTTATATCATGAGCATTGAACCTATTTTCAAATGAATTATTCTTTTGTTCTTTCGTTTTTCTTTTAGTGTTTTTCTTCTGCAAAGTTGTGTGTTCAACCTTTACTAGCTAGATTCATCTGTGCAGGTTTCTAACATATTTACAGTCGGCAAGACTTATTAGCCTCCTGCGCCGCAGCTAAGAGGCTGTATACACTCACCATTAGATTTATGTAAATAGATTATTTAAAAATGAGTGTATATATTTTCTGCAGATGAACATGCATCCAAGTTAGATAACATCATTAAATTTAAACAAATATATTATCTAACTACCGTACAATTTGAATAACATCATTTAAATCTAAACAAATATATCATCCAAAAATGGGCATAGCCTTGCGCATTGCTGATTGCCCAAATATTAGGGAATTGGATGGACATAGGCACCGTCAATTCCAATTCGCGAATATTCAAAGAATGAGCGAGACTTAAGCTCAGGGACTCTTGCCTGGCTTGCCTGGCCTCGGCCATCCCAGACGTGATGAAAGAAGGGGATGAACAAAAACGAGTCTGTTTACGTAGCTCCCCCGGAAGGGATTAAAAGACAAGGAGAAAACATGCACGCAATTTTCAACCTGGATAACCCACGCCACACATTGTGAAAGAACCGTATGATTAAGAATGAGTCTGTTTACGTGACTATGAAATATTCAGATGAAGGGATCGAAAGCCGTGGGGCCTTTGGCTCTTCTTTAGATTTCAGAAATAATTTGACCGACATAAGTGAAGTTTATTTTTTTTTAATCGGACATCAAAGTATTTCCTAAATCTAACATTCGGATAAGATCAAACACTAAAATATTACCGGAAAAAATCATACCTCATAACCGAGGATGTTGAGGTTAGGGAACTATATCTGCGTAACCGTGCGAAGAAGCAGTTTGATTATTTCCAAACATATTACAATGGAGTGATGCGATCCCCTGGTACGAGAAACCTAGCCGTAAAACAAAGCGCCAGAAATCTCAGTTCGATTTTTATATTTTCGATACGATATATAATATCGCATAAATCTTAATCGACATCTATAAATACGTCCTCCAAACGCAATTCCATGAAGTTGTTGTACAAACACAAAAGTCAGCCACTGATTTAGACTACTGTCTGTGTCGTGGGATTGATCGGATGCACAAACGGATAACCGATGCTTCACTTACTTCTGCCGAACCCAATTCAAGCAATTACATGTAGAAACAGCCAAATACACCATTGACATTGTTCAGGAAATTATTATTTTTATTAATCATTAAATTGCTTTATTATTTTAATCAATCATTAAACTGCTATTTGCGTTGGATTTGCTTATATTTGGAGTTTGTATGTATTTCTTTAGGAAAAAATAATACAAATTCATTGAATTAAAAATAATACAAATTAAATTATATATATATAAAAAAAATTACAATAAAATAAGTTGAATCAAATGATTTTATTATTTTTATTATCTTTTACATATTATTAGGATGGGTTTACCATGCAGTGATATGAATGGAGTTGAGCTTTTATGTGTCATTGCTATGTTATTTTTTATGAATGTCTTTCCCTTGAGTGCATTTAAGGAGCGTCACCTCCTGAGGTGGGAGCAGAAGGCCTCTTAGCAATTGCATGTTATAGGTGTTGGCTATGTTCATAAACCCTTCATCATGTTCTATGTGTTAGGCTGGTGGCTCAACCTTCACGCTCTCCTTTTACGTTTTTTTTCATTTGTTGTCCTCACTCACCATGTGCTTGCACTCTTGCCTTGATGTCTAGGTGCATTCTCTCTCATGTTTATCTATGTGTTTCCTTCTATGTTGTTATCATTCTAAAAAGGGGAGGGCATTGTTCTTCATTTCACACTAATATAGTATGATTGACAATTTGTAATGGATTCTCCCTTTCATGGCTACTTTATGCAACTCCTTTGTCACTTGGTGTGCGTCCACGTGATGTCTTGTTGCCTTCAATAGCCATGATGCATTAGAGAGATCGTTGTAGGCACGATATTGGAGGTCATGGAGCTTGAAAAGGTCCCCTCAAGAAGAATCCTCAACTTATAGATTCCATGCTAACATGACCCTCAAAATACAAGAGGAAATTTTATGGGTAGAGGAGTAAATTTGCCATGAATGGTAGGTCACTTTTGATTCAAGCGTTATGTTAGCCATTATTGATTGGGTTCTTGAAATAGGTAATTCAGGAGGCCATGGAAATCATTATCTACATACTATTGATTTAAGAATGCATGTCAAATTGCTTCTTGGAAAAACCTTGGTGGATAGAAGACAATCCTAGGCCAATATTTTACATAGGTTAGATGAACTCTGAGACCTCATGCTTGCCATGGGAGGTCGGCTAGCTTGATTAGAGACGGGTTCTCCACCCAGTGCCCTGGTTCATCCACAATACAAGGTTGAGGAATAATAAAGTAACTTGGATACTTCTTTATCATCCCCATGCTCTAGATTCTTGCAATTTTATATGAAATTTGTCCTCTTTGACTAGCCCTGGAGGCTATAGTTATCTTTTACTTTAACTCTATGCTTAGTTAATTTTTTTTTTACCTTAGACTAGGCTTGTAGATCGATAAGGCTTCTATTTTTGTTCCTTTTCAATGGTTTTTGCCTAAGTGGGGAAGCAACTCTTTTTGTTCTCTATACATCAAGGACACTCCTTTGATTTAGCTAGTTCTTGACTCTTAAGGTGATGGGCCAATGAGAGTAACTTTACTTCTCTTTTTTCTTTTTCTTGCAAGTTAAATATATCACCTCAAAAGGAAAAATAAATCATTAATAGTAAAAAGGAACTCGCCTCACTCTACCACATAGGAAACTTAAGTTATTGGTTGCTTTGAGAAAACTTAAAGTATATGTTGAAACACATAACAACACTCATAACATAAAGAAATAAGAATACCATTAAGAGATAACCAAAACATGGAGCCAATTTAGGTGTCTAATGATGTCATAATTCTAAATCCTTTGCAGTTAAACTAGGTGGTACTGTAGGTTTAAACTCACATTGGTGTGATGTTCCATGTGAGGAAGGAGAGCTTCCAACCTGTCAAGACTTGCTTGTTGTTTCCATTGATTTCACTAAATATCATTCAGGAAAGAAATAATATCATTCTGTTGTCATGTTTTTCTTTTAAGACCCTTCTTAGTAGGGTCTTTAACTACCAATCAAAAGTTACATAATGCATGTATTGGTTCCCTCTCCCCCTATTATGAATAGGGTGAGGAAGCTAGTAGGAAACCTCCTCTAATAAATCAAAATTTGAGTAAGTTTGTCAGACACGGGAAACATGATTCTCAAGCCTTTGAATACACCCATAAGTGCTTGGAGGGGTACATAAATAACATGTAGCTACAACCTCTTGGGCCTATAATTGGGACCAAGAGCAACCATTTTGGCCACGACCACCAACCCCACAGTGCCCACACATCCTTTGATGTGCCATGAAGTAAACACTAAGCTTTGAGGTAGAATAGAAAGAAAGACATCCAATCCCCAAACTTCCACAAATCCAATCTGAGCTCAGCTCCTTAGAGATAAATAATAGAAAAATAAAATAAAAGAGATGAACTGCTTCCCATCAGTATTCCTTGGACAAAAAAATAGTAAAATCCTAGAGTTTCCACCACAAACTCAAAACCATACCACCAAATTTAGGGCTTTGAAAAACAAGTTCTCCAAAAAAATCTATCAAGAGAGAGCATGCAATGCCTAAATGAAACAGGTACCAAGCCTTGATAATAATTAAAAATAATCTAGATGTAAAAAGAAAAGAGAACCCACATACACCTTCATAGAACTAATACGCATGCCCATAATGAGCCAATCATAGACAAATATAAAGGAAGGAAATGTAGAAGGTCTGGAGAATGAAGCTACTATCTTATCGCAAGTAAGAGGAACCACAAACTAGTCAATCAGGTGCCTCAAGTTTGCAAAACCTCCGATGCGACCTGACTAACCATCCAAGCGTTCACCACCAACACCAGTTTCTCCCATGCTACAACCATCTACTCTAACTCCCCTCGTCACTTGGAGAACCAGATAAATGTCCACCCAATTTCTCCCCCATGCAACAAGAACTCCAACTTTACCAATTTCACCAAGGAAAGTTCCCCTCCATCATGAAAATCTTAAATTAGCCATCAGAATGGAACAATGCAACCAAACACTGGGAGTGGAAGGAATATCCTATGCTTGCCAAGGAAAAAACAACCATAGGGTGTAAAATCCCACCTCTCTGCTAGGAAACCACAAACGAATACTCTAGTGTTCGACCAGCTATCAACAACATCAATTCGTCATGCTCACACGCTTCATGCGTGGGGGGGTGGCGAAGCATGCCACCCCCTCCCCCTCTTAAATTCCTTGGATAGTGGGTGGGGTGGCAAGCACCCTCGCCTAGATCAAATTTTATGTCTCTTCTATCACCCCACCATAATCTAATGTAAATCAATATATTTTTTACTTATTATGATTTTTTTAACTAAGTAAACATTTAATATAGCTTGAGTAGTCTTATTGGTTAAGAGCATGTGTTTCCTCCTAAGAGATCACTAGTTCAAAATTAGAGGGAGATAGAGTAAGTATACCTTCATAGACTTAGCAATCAGAGTATGTATATGCATTTGTAGACTTAGCAATCAAATTGCTATGGAGAGGTGGATCCCTTGTCTCACAAACAAGAGAGTCTCATACACCAATTTGGTATTTGACTTGGCCATGACCATCAAATTAAATAATAATAATTCAATGTAACACCTCATTTTACTTGTCACTCTAAAATCTCCTCCATACTCAAAACTGAACTCTAAAACTTATGATCAAAACATTTCACATAATATACCTATTCTATATTTTGGCAAAAAAAAATATTTACACAATTAAAAAAACCAAATTTACACCTAGGAAAATTCAAAATTTCTTACATTTAATTTTAAAAAGAAAAATAAATGTATATTTATATAAATATCATTAAACTTTCCAATCTAATAAACTATATACTATCAACCTTTACATGTATACCACACTCCGCAGCATGGTATAACATGAATAAATCTCACTCTACATAACAGGATGAATAATTCTCGCAGGATGAGAATTGTTTATTGAGTCGACGTATAAGGGTGTCTATTTAGTCATCAAAATTTACATTTTACTCGATTTTGCAACTCATAAGAATGTCTATCAAATCATCAGAATTATAATTTTATTATATCCGCAAAAAAAAAACCAAAAATAAAAAATAGAGAACAGAGAACTAACCACTTATTACTCAGCTGTATATTACCGGCCGCAGAATTGCATAGATCTCTCGCCATTTGTTTATCTATAATTTCTTTTGAACTCAGGCGATCTACGCATAAAACATTTTAGGGTTTTTCGTCGCTGATATTTATTCCACGTTGGTTCGACCATATTATTGGGTTGTAATGCTATCATGGCTCTGGCTCATCGCCAGGGCAACGGTCCCTTTGTAAAATTATGCTACAGTTTTAAACTCTCGGATCCCTCAGGAATTTAAAATAAAAAATTATAATATAGGAAAAATCATTATCCTAAATTTTTAGAAATAAATTAATATAGCCGTCAATGTATAAAAAAAATTATAAATGGAAAATGATAAATAAAAGGATATTTCCAAAAGAAACGCATGACTAAACAATTAAAAAGGAAAAACTTAGTACTTGTGCTTTTAGAATTTAAAAACGACCATTTAAAAAACATAAAAAGCTTAAAAATAATAATAAGAATGCGAAAATGGCTAACAAACTCAAAAGCTATATTGTTTATACTAGGAATTTCAAAATTATATAACAAAATATATTACATTTTGGGAATTTCTCATTAAATATTAAGATTTAAATCCCAGTAAAAATCATAGCTCAATCTATACCTATTAGATGTGATAAATTAATACAAACAATATAAATATTATCTTTTAAAATTTGAAGCAAGAGAAGACATTTTAGGATAATAAAAAATATCATTTGTCAAATTTCAAATATAATATTTTAAATGATATTCCAGCATAAATTATGATGGATACTAAATAAAACGCCAAATAATCTTGAAATATTTTAAAGAAATTCACAAAATATTAAATGTGAGTTTTCGAATAACACAACATATCTAGAAAGGAGAAAGAAAGATTAAACATCCTATCTATTTTACTCTTTTATATCAAATTTCACAACATGATTTACTTATTGTTTTAAATTAAATATTAATATGAAAAATATCCTAGTATAACATGATCTTTTTATATTAATTCCTGATATTTTTTATATTTTTTTTTAATATTTAATTTAAATATAAACGTTCTTGATTTTTAATATTATAATTGAAAATCTTTCTTTCGTGTAATTATATGAATTTATGCATTTTTGCATTATGTTTCTCTATTCGGTGGCTTTGCAGCTCCTTTTTGTCGCCATCTCCTCAGCGTAACAAAGAATTGCAGATCTATCCACCTTTGATCTCTATCACCCCCTTTCTATTCTTAGACCTTGACCTCCAAAAATTCACCCTTTTCTTTGTCCCTCCTACTTTCTCTTCCTTTTACCCTTCACTCCCTAATCCATCCATCCCCAAGCTGACCTCTGCCTGCTGCAATCTATTTCTCTAGACAAACAGTCAACCGTGAGAAGTTCATCTCCGAACTCCCTCTTGGCCCAAGAAATTGTTGCCCTCAGTGCCTTGGAGTCCAATGGACTGCGATTTCAGAAAGATCCTCCATCTCGATTCGTCAAGAAACTCGATGGCATTCTGAAGGTTGAAGTATTTACCTCTCAAGCTAGATCGCATGTCCTTGAGCTATATAAATGTGGGATTTTAGGTAAATTCAGGGGACTTTGGATGTCTTCTCAAACTGTCCATGTGTGGATCGAAAGCAACTAGAAACCCATAATCAAAGGTGTGGTTGCTTCCTCCTTCTATGGGAAACGATTTTCACTTTTTTATTTGAAAATAAGTTAGATAGGGTCTTTATCTTTAGGAGAAGACCATATTTCATGGGTCCCCAAGGTCTCTATCTTGATTGTTGGAGCCCAAATTGCAACCTCGATTATGATGTTCCCACTTCTCTCCTTGCTTAGGTCAAACTTTCCTACGTCCCACTTAAGTGTTGGAATGATGCTCCATAAGATGAATCAACAATGTTGTTGGCAAATACATTAACTATGTTGAACACCATGAAGGTGTTTTATTATGTGCTCGCATATGTGTCGAGGTTGATCTTGACAAAGGGATCCCCACTGCAATTAATCTCTACCTTGACAACTAGTCCCATAGTCAAGAAGTTTATTATGATCATCTTCCCCTCAAATGAAAAAATTATCATGAATATGGGCACTTTCCCAAAAATCACCCTAAAATGTAAGAATATAAGGAAAAAAAGGAGATATATGGGAGCAATGATAGCAAGCTAAGAAGATATGTGGCCCCAGTAAACAAAACCTCCTCCAAAGCCTTAGCGAGATAAGTAAAGATAAAAAGGAAAAGTATTTTATTATATAAAGAATAAAACAAGGAATGGTGAAGGGTTGAGCAGATAACAAAACCTAAAAGGAAATGAGAACAAGATTGAATCCCTTGCTACCGTAACTGAATAAGGGGAAATACCATATCAAGAAATCAAACTAGACTGGAAACTTGAGCAACTCTCCCATCTAGAGCGAGGGGAAGAAGCCATGAACGAGTCTAGATCTAATGTAGATTGAGATAGTAATTTAGAGGAACACTCAGTGGAAGAAGAGGCTTTCCTCTCTCTAAGAGAAAGTACAATTGCTTCTTCTTTGCAAGCTCAACAGTTGAAAAATTAGAAGGAGAGAAAATAAAGAGTATGAATGTCATTCACGCAGATTGGGAAGAAAAACCAACATAGAATTAAAGCATTGAAAAGACTGAAAAATAAAAGCAATTAAACCACCAACACATTATCCCCCCATCAATTGGTACAAAGTGGTAACAAAAGTAGCAACCCAATCAAAGAGTAAGTAATGATATTCCTCTCATGGAACTGTAGGGGTCTTAGATTTTGAAAAAGAATGGCTGAAGTAAAATGTTGAATAAAATATGAAAAACTCTTTATGTCGCTTCTCCAGGAGACAAAATTGGAGGAGTGAGAGCTCTTATAAAGACACAACAAGATTTGCAATAACAGAGATATATCCTCTATTATCTCCTTGGGAGCCTTAGGAGGATTATTTACTCTGGGTATCCTAATCAACTTTAGCTTCTATATTCCTTCAAGACAACTCATAGGCTTGCAACTTCTTTTTGGATCCTCACAAAAAATCAAGGCATGTGTTATCATCAATGTATATATGTGTTTTCATTTCAAAGAAAAGCAAGATTGTTAGAGCTCTCTCATGGACCTTAAAGACACTAAATATGGTGCCAACCGTATTTTTTGAGGAAACCTCAATGCCACCCTCATTCATAGAGACAGAAAAGGTGGATCCATTACCTGTGACACTTTCTGAGAGAAAATGGAGGATTTCATTAGTCATCTTCATTCGTTATACATTAGACCTCCTAGATTTTTCTTTTCTTGAAAGAATAAAAGACATGGCCGAGGTCATGTTGTTGCTAGACTAGATCACTTCCTAGCCTCTAATGGTTTTTTGGTCTGCAATATTTCCCTTCACTCCTACATCCTCCTTTGAAATGGCTCAGACCACCATCCTATAGAGTTATCTCTCTCCTCCCCAGCTAACTATGGCCTTATTGCCTTTTGTTATTCCTTGCTTTGGAGCTTGTCCCCAAAATTCCACAAACTTGTTATCTCTTTGTGGTTCCCTTGGGTGGAGGGTAACTCATTTCATATTTGGGAATCCAAAATTAAATGACTCAAAAGGAGCATCATGATCTGGATAGTGGAATCCGAGACCAACAGGAAAGCATCTATCCAAGAGATGGAATGGGAAATAGAGAAAATCCAAGAGATGGAATGGGAAATAGAGAAAATCCTGATGATGAGTCTAGTTTCAGACTCGAAACGTCGACCAGAAAATATGAACACTGTGGAAAATACGAACTCCATTCAAAAATCACACCACAATAATCTGCAATCTAAAAAAATTACAAAGTAATAAAAAAACATATTTTTTTCATAAGTAAGCTAAAAAGCAAGAATGGAAAAATAATATCATGGAAATATAGGTACAGTGAGTCAAATTTGATAGCTTTCAAAATATCAAAGAGGAAGGTACTATTAACTTCAATAATATGTATAGGAAGAGTGATCCACAGTCAAAAGAGGACAAATCCTATATGCTTGAATAGGTTCCAATGCTAGTCATGGATGGCATGAATCTCCGACTAACTACTCATCCCATAGATGAAGAAATAAGTAAGGTGTTCTTATGCTTCCCATCCTAATAAAGCCCTAGGTCCAAATGGATTTCCTGCTCACTTATACTAACATTTTGGGAATGCCATCAAGAGAGATCTATGCAAAATGGTCGGATACTCCTTGAAGTGAATTTGCATTAGCAAAGGTATAAATTCATCCTTTCTAGTTTTAGTTTCTAAAGAATTTAATTCCTCTTCTTTCGATAGAATGGTTGAGTTGGAAATTTATTCAAAGCCTCACAGGGTTTGCATTAAGGTTTCTCTTTATCCCAATTTCTATACATCATCATGGAAGATGCTTTAAGTAATCACCTGGATCATGACCATAACAATGGATGCCTACCTAGCATTAGATATGCTCAAAATGTCAAAAGTGCTAACCATTCCTAGATTGTCAATGACAACATCCTCTTGGGTGGAGATTCTTTAGATGTTACCAATAGATACACATTTGTTTAGGACATATTTCTCATATCCTCATGAGGTATATCCAATGCATCCAAATCCAATATTTTCTCAGAACATATATAGCATTTAACAAAATAAATTTGGAGATATTCTTGCCTCCAAGACTATTGAAAGATGGAAGGAATTCAATTATTTGGGTATCCCCGTCTGCCTCAAGCGCCATATTTCTTAAGCATGGAAAAGTACTCTCGTGAAAATAAAAATAAATCTAGATTCTCAGGGAACCAGATGGCTAAATTTAGCAGGTTGTATCATTCTCATAAATGTAGTTTTATCTGCTATCTCCCTATATCAAATTTCAACACTCCTTGCTCTGCAATATGTTCTATATCACCTTGGATTCTATATTAGAAAATTACTATGAGAATGATGCAAAGCCTCTACTAAGAAGTAACAATTAGTAAAATGGGCTAATATGAAAGCTCCAAAGCTCCATGGAGGACTTGGTACTCGAGATCCCATAATAATGAATCAAGCCATTAGAGCTAAGTTGGATTGGAATTTTAAAGTTCATCTAGAAATGTGGTGGGTGAAATCGCTCAAAATTAAATACTCACGACGTGGAAATGAAAGTGATATTGTTCCTATCCAACCTTCTTAGCAAGGATCCTCGGCTTGGATGCTCATAACTGCCACTTCTCCTCTCATCAATGATCATCTCAACTAAGTTCCTCAGAATGGACTGAAAAATTTCATGTTGAATTATTAAATAATGTATTAACTTCCTATCAAAAAATCATAAGTACTTCAAACCCTAAAGCAGTTCATGTGTAGTTTTAAAATGACTACGTTATCTCACATTTCCAAATGGGATGAGTTGGGTGATTCATTTAGCTGGAATCTAGAGGATCTCCGAATAAATCTTCAGCCCCTGGTGGAAACCTTCAAAGGTAAGCTAACATGATGCACTTGTTGAAACCAACAAGAAGCTAATCTTAGATGGAAATATTCTATCTTTACTGTCAAGGAACCGTATAAGGAACTCGTTCTCTCTTCACAATCCCCCCAAAGTCCTCTCTCTAGAGAAAGCTATGGAAAAATAGTGCTATACCCAAAGAAAATATATTATTCTGGATCATCTCTCATAAAAATATTCTGAATTCTAAAAATCTGAAGAAAAGAGGTATCCAAGGCCCCTCTTGTTTCTCATTATGCATGCAACATGAAGAGAGAGTGATTTATATATTTCTCTCGTGGCCCTACTCCAAGCTTGTCTGGAACATCACCTTAGTAAAATGGCCTCCTGACCTCTAGGCCTTATTTCCTCTTGGCATAAGCATTATTTTGGTTCCTTCATTCGAAAATATAACCTAAAAAAACTTTGGGTCTCCCTTCCTAAATATCTTTGTAAGCAAATGTGGTTGTTTAGAAACAATGCCATTTTCAAAAACACTTTTATTCCCTTAAGACCCACTGCTTTGAAATCCCTTTCACTCTGTGTGTATGTCATCAATCCCTCTCTTTTTTCCCCTGATCCTTCATTATATCTTCAAGAGAAAGTATGGATGAACTCTCTTCCTAGACCCTTATCACTTTTCTGCACTTCTTCTCCTAGATCCCACCCATTGGAAAAGTCACAAAAACTCCATTCTCCGATGAAGCCTTGGAAGATTGGAAAAGAAGAAATAATTATTGGATCCTTAATTTTGATGGATAATCTAAGAGTAATCAAGGAGTGGCAGGAGGGGGAAGGATATTATCTAATCCTAAAGGAAAAACAATTGCCAAATATTCATGGGGTCTATGTAGGAAAAATGACAACCAAGCTGAGATGTATGGTCTATTATTGAGGTTAAATCTCACTCATAAGATTACTAGGAGACTCTATAATCACTATGAAAAACATTATCAATGGCTCTTACCCTAAGGAAAATCTCCTTAATCTCCTCCTTAAAATAATAAATCGTGCTCTTGGCTCCTATCCTCATTTTCTCTCTACCATTTCCTCATAAGTCAAAATTCAGAGGCTGACTATCAAGCCAACCTAGCTTTCCTCTTATATGAAGGTAAAAAATAAGTCAATGGTATCAAGGAGTGGAGTTTAATCCCATAGGTATTCCGTGTCTTATCCAAGCCCCATGATTTACGCTTGGTTTTTCCCCTATATGAACATTTCAAGGATGAAAGTATCAATAAGTTTAAATTTTTAAAGGCTATGAAGGTTGGAGCCCTAGTGCATGAGTATATTTGGTTTCATTTTTGGGAGGTTATATTATTTTCCCACACTTCTCCCTGCAAAGTATTAAATATGGTGTCTTGGTTTGCTTCAAACATCCTTTTGTTGATTCTAAAGTCCTAGAATATCTCAAGATCTGAAGGACCACCATGTGAATTGATGAATCTGACATGATTGAGCATACTATGTGTTAACTGTGATATGAAGGGAATCTCATGGGAGGGAAAAATCTTAATCTATAAATATCAAGTCTAGCTCGCCACTCCTCCCACCCCCCCAAGACCCCTTCCCCTCCCCCCCCCGCGCCCCAACATCTCTGCATGGAAAATTCTTTTGCCAAAGATCCTCCTTTCTCACTTCCACTAGAATTCTAGGTTCTTTCCCTTTGATAGTTTCATGGTGTTCACTAGTTTATGCTTCATGTGGCTCCGTAATGAGACCCATTTGACTGGTAACACCCTTTTCTTCAACGGGAAGAGACCTTAGCTCTCCAACCCTTGCAACTTTATCAACTCATGGAATTCTCTCTTGGGGACCCTTTCTAAAATGATTAATGGCAAAGCCAATGCATGGAATATCTTCAGCGATCTAGGGTTTGACAGAGTTGGGTGTCACAAGGTTTGTTCTCAGTTCCTGTGCTATTTTTTTTTTCCTCTCATCCTATTGCATTAAGTTGTTATGTATTAAACTTCCTCTATTAATTTGCATCTATGGAACCCTATTCGACTCTCTACTCTATTTTGGGTCACCCTCTCCATTCCCTCTTGCTTTGTGGTTGAAGCTAGAATTCGTTCCTCTTTCTCTGACTCCTTTAGTGCCCCTTCTATTTCATATATCTGAATTCAATCAATTCCCTCAATGTTATCCCGTAATATCTGAAGTCAACCAATTCCCTCAGTGATACACCCCTATCCATAGACTTCGTCATGCAAATTACTCTCTCTTGAACCGTTTTTACCATATCCTATATTTTCCATATCCTATATTTTCCACGAGTGTATATCCATTGTTGCATCTTGGATCCCACTTTGTCATATCTTGGACCTCCCAACCTTATCTTGGAAATTCTACCTGTATCCATGTAGTAGACAATTGGAGATTCTTCAAAAGGCGATTACGAACCTAAAGTGGAAACTCCATCAACCAAACATCCTTCTAATTTTGATGTTGTAATATCTCTAATGCCTCAAAATAAAAACCTCTCGTCAGGATGACAAGATCGACGACATTCGAAGATAGTTCAACAATCTTAAAATAAATAACAACGTTGTAGGTAATGTAGAATTTGCAAGCTATGTTTCAAACCAATCTCATGGAAACTTGCAAGCCAACTTGAACATGCCCACTAAAAAAGCAATCTTCTTCCTTCTATAATGAGAGCCTTTCACAAATTTTCACATTTTTTGTTTCAATTTTGTTAAACATATATAAACAAATATAATTACAACATTTTTTTTGGTTAATAATTAGCTCTTGATGTAATGATATCCCGCGTAATGAAAATCCTCTAAAACTAATGATTTGTCATAAGCTCCCAAGTAATCATTACAACTGGACGCATATTTAATACCATACTTAATAATTAATAATTTGTGTTTGAGAAATTATATTAAATATTTAATACAATACTTAATAATATAGGATGAATTTCTTCCTTCAATTTTATATTGATAAATACTATTAACATTATTAAATATTGGAAAAAATTATTTCAAATATTTTATATTTCTTATAAACTATTATAATAACTCATTTTATAGTTCGGAAAATACCTCGTTTAATATTTAATACTTATGATTTTATTTAATTTTAAATTATTCAATTCTTCTATTAAAATGATTATTTAACTATATTAATTATATAAAAACAAATTAGCTACATTTTTACAAATTAATTATATTAGGAAAATTTTATTAAAATTTCATCTAATTTTATATGTTTACATATTATTGAAGTTAGGAATGCTTATTATATATACTTTGAATTAACTAATTGAATATTTTTATTTTATAATTGTTGTTGAATTGATATTGATCATGTAGCCGCATTTCAATTATATGAAACAAGGTTACGAGAGTTGCTGCTTCATTAGGTTTCCGTAAAATAAAAAATAAATAATAATAAAAATATTAATGGTAATTTAATTAAAAAAAGTTGTTTAAATATATTATCTTCTAAAATTTTGGTTAAAATTTGATGGGATTTAAATTGTCACGAGTTTGAGTGGTAAATATTTCATAATATGATATTAAAGATTTAATAATGTGTATAAAATACAAGTAAATATTCAATATGTAATTTACTATTAAAATTAGTTATTTTTTTGGCAAATATTATTGGTTTAATAGTATATATGTAAAAAATAGGTCAATATTTTTTTTCTTTAGAAAATGTAAAAAAAATAGCTTATTTGCAAAATTTAGTCCCTAAAAAGAAAAATTTGGCTAAAATATATTTTGTCAGATTCTAACCAAAACTCCAAAACTTAACATGTTTAGACAACCCCTTAAAAACAATAAAAATATCAATTCAATTGATTATATGGTAATTTTTTTTTTATGAAAAATATTACAAACTAATTTTTTTATAAGAAGAAAGTCATAATATGCCTATGACATTAAATAAACTAAAAAGATAATGATTGATACTCAATCATAATATTTTAAAAGATATAATTAATGAATGTATCATTACAAATAAGGATGCTTATAAATATAGAATTGTGAAATAGGTATGTAATATATAAGAATTAGTTATACATTAAGATTTATATGACATAATAAATTAAAATGATATTCTATTTTCCCATTCAAATATTCATATTTAAATTTGCCTTAGTCTAACTCATAGACAAATAACTTCTTTTACAACAATTTTTCTTTTATAAATTAAGTTTTACTATAATATTATATTAATATATATATTATATATATATTATAATATATATATATATACTATTATATATATGGTTTGTGATATTTTATTTATTTCCCATTAATTATTTTATTTTAGTTTAATTTATTTTCCACATTTAATTATTTATTTTATAGTGATCGTGTTTCTTTTTCGATTAGGGTTTATCTTTGAATCATTTATTATAATTTTTGGACTTCCTCCTTTGTGTCTAGTTTGACCTTGAATTTTTTTCTCTCCCCTTGTAGTTATAATTCTTTAATTATTTTCCATTAATAGAGTATTTTTAATAATATTTTATTTTAATAATTAATTAAATTATGATATTAATTATTTAAATAAAAGAATTATTGTTTTTTAATGAAACTAATATACAATATTTAAATATATTAAATTTGTTTTTTGAATAACTTCCCATAATATAATTTTTTAATAATAATTTGATTTATAAATTATTTTAATATATCATTTCAAAAACTAGCTTAATATAGTATTTTTTTAATAAAATTAATTATAATTAATTATTATATTTTATGGTGTTTACGTTGCCTTCTATTTAAGCCTCTGTTATGGTTTGCCTATTCCTCTTGTCCTGAACCATAGTGGTTGGTTTTGATGTTGATGAACCACAGTTGGCTTGAAACGACGGCCAAAAAATTCTCTTATGTGATTTCTATAGAAAGACTTTTATTAATCCATTTATGCATTAAAAAATATAGGGTTTTCAATGGTGTTGAACCCATTTATGCATTCAAAATGTATTTTAAACAACAAAAGATCTTGAAACTGTATTGCATTTTCGTGACTTATGGTGAAAAAGGCTATTTGGTCTATATTTCTTTAAATTAAAATTTAATTATGTTGAAAAAGGCTATTTGGTCTATACATCTTTAAATTAAAACTTAATTAATAAACACATATAGGCGTAGAATTCATGGTTATTTAGTGTACTCTGTTAATAAACACATATAGGGATAGAATCGATGGTTATTGAGTGTACTCTATTATGGGGTGTTCTGTTAAGTCATTCTGTGATGGTGTGACCCTAGGGTTTGACGACTTAGATGCCCCTGGGTCATGGCTTCTCAAGCCAAAGGTTAACCCTCTTGTCATCTCTAGAGAATGCACACACATGGGGTGTTCTGTTAAGTCATTTGTGATGGTGTGATCCTAATGAGGTGTCCAGGGTTTGACTACTTAGATGCCCCTTGGTCATGGGTTCTCAAGCCGAAACCTAACCCTCTTGTTATCTCTAGAGAACACACACACACATATCACATTAAAAAATTAGATTATAAAATTATAAAAGTTCTCAAAGAAAAATGGTGTATATATATGTAACTATAAGTATAATTAGGATTTTAACAAAAATAAAAATAAGAATGTTTCTATGTATAGAAATGTGGAATTTATTAAATTAAATAATATTATAAAGGACTAGTCACTAATCCATTTAGATCAAGATATTATCAGCGTAATTCTCTTGTTAAGTCAAGATTTCCTTTTTTAGACTTTTATGAGTTTAATAAGTCTGAAAAAGGGACTGAAAGACTAAATCATATATATATATTATATATATATATATATTATATATTATAATATAATTTAACATTTAAAAATTAAAATTATAAAAACTAGAAAATTTCTTAAAGAAAAATGGTTTGTTATATATATCGTAACTATAAGTATCATTAGGGTTTTAACAAAAATAAAAATAAGAATGTTTCTATGTATAGAAATGTGGAATTTGTATAAATATAAATAATATTATTAAGGAATAGCCACTAGATCCATTTTGGATCTATATATATCAAGTGTAATTCTCCAAGTTAAGTCAATTTCTTTTTTAGACTTTTATGAGTTTATAAGTCTGAAAAAAATGATTAAAAGACTAAAAATTAAAGTGAACATTTTCATGAGATTGTAAATATTTAATATTGTTAATGAAACATTATTGTTTGTACTTATTTATATCTTTGAAAAATACAAGAGGAGCCACCATGTGAGTAGTTAGGCTCCCAAATGTAAGGATTAAAAAAAAATATAAATCCTCCATTTTGTAGTGATGATTTCTACCCTACCTCAGAACTATCATTAGTGGAGAAAAAAATCTATGGGTAGGAAAAGAAAAGATAATTTTAAACTGAGATTATGGGAGAGAGGAAATCTAGAAATGTGGAGAAAAAATTCCATGAGTAGTACAAGAAAAGATAATTTTAAACTGAGATTGTGAGAGAGAAAGGAAATCTAAAAGAGATGAGGTTCTAGTGGGAGAGAGAAGACATGCCTTGATTAGATTCTAGCTGAGTTATAACATGATATTGTTAGTGCTTCAAACATTAAACTATAAAAGCAATTGATTGTTTCTTGATAAGAAATGAAGATGAGAATTTTCCAATAAAACAATTAGTTGGTTGGAATAAGCATAGTAACTTCTATTGTATTTTCAAAAAAATAAATAGATAAGTACTTTTTATTTTATTTTTCTATTCTATTTTATTTTTTATTGTGAGTTATCAAAAGAGGGAAGGTTTGAGTTTAAGATGAATGAGACTGGGAAATATTTGAATGAATATACTATGGTTGCATAAGAATTTTAAAAGAGATAGAAAAAAATAAAGCTATTTATTTAAACGTTGCAATGATGATGTATACGAGAACTGAGTGTTAACAAAATATAGATTTCGATACTTTTCTCTCCATATTGAGATAATAAAGTTAATAATATTATGTCTCAACACTCACAATGAAGCTTCTTCAGTTAAACCCTTTATAGTCCCTGTCAAATGACAATCCTGAGATATTCTAAGAAGAAAACCTGAAATCAGGCGTCATGGATTTTGATTTTCCGTGTATACCAGAAACTTGCCCATTGATATAAATATATATATATATAATTATATAGTATATATATATATGAAGTAAAGTATAAAAATATTACAGAACCCATATAAGATAATGTATATTAAACCATAAAGAAAAATCTGAATATAGAATTGTATCTTTACATGTTGAAAATATAAAAGTTTTTTAACATGGTTGTGAATAAGAAAAAGAAACGGTAAATAAATATTTTAACAGAGCTTCAGTTTCTAAAAACAAGGTCTATAAGATGATGTATAGTAAACCCTAAAGAAAAATCTGAATATAGAATTGTATTTTTACATGATGAAAATTTAAAAGTTTTTTAACATGGTTGTGAATAAGAAAAAGAAACATGTTAAATAAATATTTTAACAGAACTTCAGTTTCTAAAAACAAGGTCCATAAAATCCATGCATGTTCTAGTTCCTAACATTAAGAGGAAAACCAAAAAATTAAACGACACTAACATGCAAGAATTGAAATAGAAGCCTAGTGTCAACGATATTCACTCTTTCTATTATAATAATAAGTTACAACTTCGAGGCAATGAAGGAACTAAAATCTAGGTCTGAACTCATTGTTATATGTGTAAAATAGACAAACCTAGTTCTCGTTTCGAAAGAACTTAACACCTCAAAAGAGACAGAAAAGGTCCAAATCTCACCGTACTCAGGTGGGGCTTATGGTCATCATGCCATATAAATTTTCCTAAAACGAAAAGGAATGCCAACCAATGAGTAAAAGAGTACTTGGTAGTAGGAATTTGAATGAAACCCTAATACTCTCCTTGTAGCAATGGTGAGATATCGAGTATCAAGATATTAGAGTGATACCCCTTAACATAGAGATTGAATGGCCAGGATTAAAATGGGACGTGATGATTTTATATGAATTTATATATAATTTTATAGTGTGGTAGTATGGCATGTTTGTATTGTCAAACTCTATGTAGTGTGAAATGGAAAGGTATGAATTTCCTTCTTTTCATTTATGAATGGGATATATTTTTTTAGTTCACGAGTGCAGTTCAAACCTATTAATGGATTAAAATGGATGTTTGCTCCATATGTGGGTTTTTTTTCTTGGATGAATTGTTTGGAAATATATGAATAATGGACATACTCCTAGAATCTTTGGAATGTTTAGCTAGAATCATTGCTCGAATTGTCATAATAGCAAGATTTTTAATTAAATGATATTGTTTTTTATTTTTAATAATAGAATAATAATATTTATTTAAAAGAATTTAACTAACAAACCACTAAATATAAATTTTAATAAATATTGAGAGGCTATTGAGTACATAGATCAAGCCTTAAATACTTGTTTTTATGAATATATCTCACAGTATCTCTCAAGATTAAAAAATCATTTAAAAGCTCAAATTAAATGTATCAATTCTATTTTTAAGTTATTATTACATTAGTTAATAATAAAAAGAATTACTATATCACTATCTTAGTATATATATATATATAGTATATATACTATATATCTCCTACACTTTACCATGATATCCTTAATCTCTTAATAAATTTCAATACATATTAGGGGTCTATATTAATACCACATGTCAAAAAACCCATAATTCATTTCATATGACACTTGTTAATATTATCTTTTTATTTAATCAACTTAATTGAAAGGGAAAAAAAAATTGTAGCTAACTTGAAGATAAATTTAAACATTTAATTTGTCAATACCACTAAGAATATTTTAGCGTATTCTATGGAGGTTAAATCACTACAGTTCACCTAATAATTATTGATAATAAAATTAAAATTAAAATTCTTGAATTTCTATTCCAATATAAATATGTTTATAAAAATTAGTTCAATACCTATAAATAATTATTTAATTTTTAAATAATCCAAATTTAAATAAAAATTTAAAAATAAAACAAGACAATTGATGAGTTTGTCTATAAATTTTCTAATACTATGATTTTTGAGAAGAAAATTGTTATTATATTCAATTCTGTCTAAAATTCATGATCATGCCGTCTCTACATTTTCAAATACTCATAGTCAATATGTATCAAAAACATCTACACATATATATGTAAAAGTGAAAAAATTTAATAGTTGTTTTAAGTTTAAAGTTTTAGCATTCCACTGGAAAATAACGTGATTCTTATATTATTCCAAAATCCCTGCATGTTAATGAGATTAACGGTCACATTCACATTTACTCCTCAAATAAATCATAATTTTTTATTTTTTTTACCCATGATAGGTAATGAAAAGATATGCATAACCACTTTTTGATTATAGGAATGTTAACATGATTTATGAGTTAAGAAATAACAGGGCCTATATCTTATATATAAGTGTATGTTTAAGGACATATATTAACTAGTCATTGGAAATTTCCATACATTTATGTAACATTTGCAATATTATTTCAATGTGATATTTAGCAGTGGATTGTACTAAGGTGATTTGGTCTTATTAATAAGTTTATTGGCACCACTCCACCTGACACCTTATTCATGGTAACCCGTGGAGTCAAATTCGACATTCCCTCTTTCTGAAATCATCCAACAACTGGGATCATTGTGGTTTTGTTAGAGTAACCAATTCCTCCTGGGCTTCGAGTTTGTTTTTAAATTTGGGTTCTTGGTGGATAGGGTTTCACGAATCGGCAACCGAACCCTACCCAACAGTGTGCCATTCAGATAGTTTCTCGCCGCTGGAGCTTATGTATCCCTCGTTTTTTCTACGGCTACAAAAAATTAACCTATGTTGTCGTGGATATCCCTCTAGCTTCGTTATGTCATCGGGTCTACTTTTTCTTTTGCTGGACCTAAATCTCAGCATAGGTTTTTGGTTGAAATTTCCTATGGGTATGTTACTGGAATCACAGCTACAATCATGTCTTCGGAATTTTGCTCTTTCGATAGTCTATTATATGATTTGCAAGCTAACTCTGTGGAGGCATTTCCCTGTACAGACTCCGAGTTGAGGTATAATGGTTTAAAGACATTCTCTCAGGTAGAACTCTAGCCTTCATCTGCTAATTACATAATATTGGAGTAAAACGCCTCCGTTGACAATTTTTTTTCGCTGCAACATGTTAAGATTCTCAATTTTTGTTGTCGGACATCAATTTTATAAGAGCGAATGTGACCATGTCTCACCGAACCATTTTTCTCTTTTTTTCCAGGTTCAATTCTGACTTCAAATATTATGATTTCGATTTTATTTGGTACAAACCTAGGGTGCTTCTGTGCTCTTCATTACTGGTTTGGTTATGATTATTAGAATTGGTCGCTCTGGTAGTAGTTTTCCCTGGTGGAAATTATATTTCCGTCCTGTTAATGTTATTATTGAGTTTTCTTGATAGTGATCTCAGCACTTCGCGGGGGCCGAGTCTAATGGTCCAGCGTTCCCTTCACGAGGTTTTCTTTCAGATAGATTCTCAGCATGTACATTTTCTTTGGATATTAAGGAATTAGCCTATTTCAATCCTTGAATTGGTTTTTTTGTTATAGTTAGAGAATGAATGTATTTCCTGTTCGGAGGTAGAGGAAAATAAAGAAATTTTATTTTTGGTTTTAAACAATCTTTTCATTCATTTCTGTTTTGATTGGAAATGTTTATAAATGCATATTTTTTTTTTAAAAGGGAGGAAAAAAAAAAAGAGGGGTAGGGCCCTCTTTTATTACATTGTATATATGGAAATGTTTATATTTTTTTTTCATTCATTTTTGTTTTGATTGGAAATGTTTATAAATGTTTTTTTTTAAAGGGAGGGAAAAAAAAAGACGGGCTAGTCATTATAGGGCTTTTTTTTATTACATTGTATATATATCAGACAATGCTGATAACTGTCACATCGAAACCATCATACAATCGGAATATTCGCCATCACATTAGCCATCTTAGATAGTTTTGCACCTGAAGATCACCAAGGTCGAATCCAAAACTTCATACAATCGGAATATTCGCCATCACATTAGCCATCTTAGATAGGTTTGCACCTAAAGATCACCCAGGTCGAATCCAAAACTTCACCCTTCCTAGGGTCTCGAAAGGTTCCACTTGTTTAGCCACCGACTGTAGAATCCTTTTTTCCTTTTTTTTTTAACAGTTCCCCTTCCCTTTTACCTAAAGGTAAAAATAATGATCATGTATAACTGTCCAAACTTTTTCGTGGTTCTTTTCTTTAAAACAAAGAAAATCTTCTCAAATTCAATTGCCCTCATTAAGAAATAGTATATATATATTTTTAACACAATTTTCCAAGTCTCTTTTAGTCAGGAGCCATGAAATTTACCACACAGTGAAAAACACCAGAAGAACTTAGTAAATGTTTCTAGGGGTGTTACATATTCCATTGTGCAAAAAACCATCCCCGATGTTTTATTTAGTTTGCTAGAATAAGGCAACATAAGCCTTGTGCATAAACTCCTCATATTCCCCAGTACCCTCCTTTGGGTTAAAGTGCTTCCATTTAATTTTAACCTGGGTGATGGCTCATCTCCATAGTATGGTTTCTCTCAACTTGAGAATCCATAGAGGCTTTACCAAAATTTCTTCGTCTGGTGCGACCTTTACATACCCAAAGATTTCCATTAGGTCATATTAATTGTACAAATACTTATAACAACTAGATGGATAAAAAAAATGTTCACTATTAATTTTTTTTATTACCTTCAAATTATGCAATTCAGTTACATGCCTAGGAACATACATTTACTTTTTCAATAAGGAAACATGAAATATATTATGAATTTGAATATAACCACGTTAAGCCAATTTATATGATATTGGTCTGATTCTTTCTAGAATATGAAAAGGCCCATAGTAGCGGGTGGCCAACTTAGTGCACCCTCCCAATGCAATGTAGTTTTCCTAGGTTTAACTTTTCCTAGGTTTAACATGTAAGTACACATGATCCCCAACATGGAAATCTTTGTAGGTTATTTTATTATATGCATACATTTTCTGCCTATCCTGAGCAGCTTTTAGATTTTGAGGAACTTTCTTTACTTCCTGCTCCAAATTGGACAACATTTCAGGTCGTAACACTAATTTATCTTTAGGGTTGTTCTAGTTAATGAGAATTTTGCATTTCCTTCCATAAATTGCTTCAAATGGGCTCATCCTGAATGATTCATGATAGTCGTTATTATATGTGAACTCAACCAGATGAAGGTACTCCTCCCATTTTCTTAGTTGTTGCATCACAAACATCCTTAGCTTATCCTTCAGTATTTGATTCACTCGCTCTATCTGTCCATCAGTCTAAGAGTGGAAAGTGATGTTGAATTGAACTTAAGTACCTAGTCCAATAAAAAGAGATTTAAAAAAGGCTGATGTAAATTTTATGTCTCTATCAGAAATCACTACTTTGTGTATGCCATGCAACTTGAATATTTCCCTCACGAATACATCAACAATTTTAGTAGCTTTATAGGTGGATTTAACTGGTATAAAATAAGCACTTTTGCTTAATTTTTTCACTACCTCCATAATAGAATCATTCTACTTCTTAGATCTAGGAAAACCTGTAACAAAATCCAAAGTGATGGTATCCCATTTCCACTCAGGGGTGGGTAGCGGGTGGAGCAATCCAACAGGGTTTTGGTGTTCCACTTTGACTTGTTGGCAATCTAGACACTTAGCTAAATATTCAGTGGTATA
>APFE030921343.1:35457-47405 GCA_000404065.3 Pinus taeda
AAAATATAAAAATATTATTATAAAAAAGAAATCAGTGACAATCAATCCAAGTCAAAGGGAATGTATAATGTTGATGTAGGAGCATCCAATTAGGGAGACGACAATTAAATTCACTTTTAGTTTAATTTTATTTTATGTTTAAAAGAAGGCTATCACAACCAATGTTTTCCTTTAATTTGAATAGTAGTTAGATTAGAAATTAGTTTTAAATAAGTTAGGAAACAAACTACCAAAAACTGGAATGTAACTACATTGTAATTGTAGGTAGTTCCTCAACAGAATGAGGCTACTAGCAACTTAAATAGGCAACCTAAAGACAAAGGTGGGGTTGCTACCATCCAATAGAAAAGAGACCAGCGAGCGTAGCTCTAAAATATATTTTTAAAAAGTAAATTGAAGCTTACAGGTATCCATTATTGTTTTCCATAAATGACAAGAATTATGTATTGCGCATGGAAATTAATGACAGAATTGAATGACTGCTAATCAAATTGCGCATCAAATTGAAGGAGCCAAACACAACAAAAGAAACCATCCAGGTATTTCACAAAAAAATGTTATTGATTTAACAATGAAAATTTACAATATATATATGTATAAACATTTGTCAAAGTCCATAGCAACACAAAAAGATAGCATTCTGTAACCCCACACAAGTCTGAGACACAGAGCCTTCCAAAACCATCCATAATAGTCCTCAGACAATCGACACAAGCCTAGGAGGGTTCCACACAACCGAGAACAAACCAAACTGAGGAGAGAGCGAAGCATTACCAACAACCAGAGACAGGATACATAAAAATTTTCGCAAATTCCTAAACAAAAGTTATAGCAGAGGACATAGTGCACAAGAGGCCCCTTATCGACAAACCAACTAAGACCGAAACAGAAAGAGGCATAGCATAACTGCTACGAACAAAATACATATGACTGCATAACGTAAACAAGAAGGACCCTACCCGATTTGCATAAAGTTGGACCAAAAGGAAAAAGACCCTAACATTTTCCCCAAATACCAAACCCTTGCAACCACCATGACGAGGGGCGAGTAGTTGCATAGACAAACAAAGAACTAGTGAGGCAACATAACCATAAACCCATGATAAAGAACAAAGAGAGGGTAGGATGAATACCCACAATGGATACCTGAAGAGGAGGCTAGGATCTATAGTTGAGCCACAAAACTGAGACCAACTGAGCATAGCCAATGGCACCAAAGCCAAGGATAGCCAAGACACAATAGAGCACAACCAACAACCAGAGGGCTAGAAAAAATTGAGACCCAATAGAGCATAAACCATGACCACAAAGCCACAAGACCACCATCTGCTCACCAGGAAGAAAGCTGTCAGTGAAAGTAAAAGGAAACAGATAATTGAAACCAGAGCAAAGGAATTACATTGAGTAGAAGTCGTCAAGCCATCGCCACGAGATTTGGGTAGAGGGCTTGGTAAAACAATGCAACCATTGAAATAGTTAAAAATAGTGCCGTCAACCTGGTAAAATAAAATATTCATGTAAAAATACAGAGAATCCAAGGCGTACCTAGGGCGACCACAGAGCCCAAAACCTCCTTGAAAAAACATACAAGAAGCAACCACCAAGTCCAACGAAACATCATCACACTGTTAACAAAACGACAGAGGACTAGAGCTGAAGAAGGACCCAGAAGATAGCGGGAGGTAGAGGGCCATCCATTCCCTGCAGAACGAACTAGGTAAGAACACATGAGAGCAAAACCAAAATGATGGAAACATAACCAACTCAACCACAATAGACCGCGCCATAGAGCCGTGTCACATAGACCAAGACCACCTCGGGACAGAGGAGAATTAATTACCCACTAAAACCTTACCTAAAACCCCAAGAAAATGTGAGTGCGAGTAGAGTTGAACGCAAGCCAACCACCACGTAGGCTTGCCACCTCAACGTCTCGAGGATTGTCACCAAATTTTGGTATTAGAGTAAGTTGTTTCCTTAAGGAAGAAAAAATATGGAAGTAGGAAGAAGATTTCAAGGTAGAGTTATTCGAAGAGTAGCCAACGAAGGATTGCGTGAAGAAATCAAGAACCTAAGTGCCAGATTGGCAGCAGTAGAAGAAGGGAGGTGTAGGGATCCAAAAGGTGGTGACAATAGTGAAGAAGAAGTTGCAGCTACAACGGATGGATCTGATGAGGAAGGGCCAGAGATAAAATTATTGAGCTTTGTTTTGTTAGCAAGCAGCAAACCGAAGCCAGTGCTTTTGAACTGTCATGGCAGTTTAGCTACAAAAGTATTGTTGGACTGGATTAGCAAGTTGGATAAATACTTCGAATGTGAAGAAATCAGTGAGGATAGGAAGGTTAGTTTTGCAGCCACCAAATTGAAGGGACATGTAGCATTGTGGTGGGATAGTGTGTAGGGAGAAAGGAGAAGGTCAAATAAGCCACCAATTAAAAAATGGAATAGAATGATCGCCAAGATGAAAAGTAATTTTTTACCCAAAGACTATAAGATTGCTCTATATAGACAGGTAGAGAACCTGAAACAAAGGGCAATGACTGTGAACGAATATACAGAAGAATTCTACAGAGTGATTCTACGAGCGGGTTATGTTGAAGAGACCCCATAAAAGACAACAAGGTTTGTGAAATGATTACTAATGGAGATAATAGACGACGTTAGTATTCTCTCCCCAAAGTCCATAGAGGAAGCCTATCAAAGTGCCTTAAAAGTAGAAGAGAAGATCACTAAGAAGCAAAATGCTAGAAGAGGACATGGATCTGGTTGAGGAAAGAGGACAATATTTGGGTAGAGGTAGAACTGCCAACAGTAATGAAGAAGGCAACAATTCAAAAACTGCAGGACCAACTGATAAAGGAGGTAACACTAGAGGAGGAAGGCCTTACTAGTGAGGAAGAGGTAATGGCAGACGTAGAGGAAATGCCTACCAGTGTTACAAGTGTCACAAGTGGGGACACCGGTCTTTTGAATGTCCTAGAAGTGATCAAGTAGGACAAAGAGGAGCATATGTTGCTCAAACAGAGGAAATTGAGGCACCACCTCAAGAAGTGGAGAACATGCCTGAGACATGAGAGGCCTTGGTGTTGAACAAGGTATTGTTCAAATCAGCTAAAGAATTAGATGATTAGACACAGCAGAAAGAACTATTCTAAATTATGTGTAAATTACATGGAAAATGATGTAAATTGATTATTTATAGCTGAAGAACTCACAACCTGGTAGCCACTAAAATGGTAGAGAAACTGGGTTTAAAAAGATTGAAGCACTCAACCCCATACTGGGTGTCTTGGTTGCAAAAAGGAAATCAACTGCTGGTTGGTGAGAAGTGCGAAGTGGAGTTTCATATTGGTAGGTATAAGGATAAGGTAACTTGTGATATTATGCCGATGGATGTGTGCCATATACTGCTGGGAAGACCATGGTAGTATGACAGGAAAGTAGTCCACGATGGGAAGACAAACTGTTATAAGTTTGCGAAAGATGGGATCAAGCATACGCTGGTACCCATAATAGAGGAGGATACAACAGAAAATAGTGGAACAAAAGCATTATTGTTAGGAGGAAAAAAGTTCCTATAGCAGATTGGAGATGATGAAATAAAGTTTGCAATTGTGCGAAGGCCAAGAGCAGCGTTAATCCACACTGAGATTACTAATTTACCTGAGGAGATACAAGATATGCTACATGAGTTTAGCGACAGTGTAGTGGATGATTTTCTGGATAGATTACCACCAAGAAGGAGTATCAGTCACCATATTGATTTCATTCCAGGAGCTAGTTTACCAAATAAAGCTGCTTACTAAATGAGTCCAAAGGACAATTGGGAGATCAGGAAGCATGTACAGGAGTTGTTGGACAAAGGGTTGATTCAAAAGAGTTTAAGTCCTTGTGCAGTTCCAACAGTATTAGCACCCAAGAAAGGAGGAGAGTGGTGGATGTGTACTGATTCTCAAGAAATAAATAAGATTACTATCAGGTACAGGTTCCCCTTACCACGGATGGATGATATGATGGATTTTTTGAGTGAAACAACGTATTTTTCAAAGATTGATTTAAAAATCAAATGTCATCAGATTCGGATTCGAGAAGGAGACGAGTGGAAGACCGCTTTCAAGACAAATGAAGGCATGTATGAATGGTTGGTCATGCCATTTGGATCGAGCAATGCAACCCACAACATTCATGCGCTTGATAAATGAGACGCTGAAGGAATATATTGGAGAGTTAATGATTTTATATGTAGATGATATCCTTATTTTCAGTAAGACAAGGGAAGAACATTTCCGACACGTTAGGTGTGTCTTGGAACAATTGCAGCAGAATAAGTTGCTGTTAAATTTGAAAAAGTGTACATTTTTTAAGGAGTTAATTTATTTGGGGTTTCTGATTTCAGAAAACGAATTAAAGATGGATCTGGAAAAGGTTGTAGCCACAGTTAGCTGGCCATCCCCTAAGAGTTTGTTTGAAGTGCGGATTTTTCGTGGGTTGGCTAGTTTTTATCGAAAATTTATAAAATATTTCAGTGGGATTTGTGCACCCATGGTGGATACAATTAAAAAATAAAATGAACCTTTTCATTAGACGAAGTCAGCTGAAAAGAGTTTTCAACTTTTGAAAAAGAAGATCAACGAAAGCCCCATTTTTAGGTTACCAAATTTCAACAAACTTTTTTAAGTTCGTTGCGATGCCCATGGGACAACCATTGGAGCAGAACTTAGCCAAGAGGAAAAACTAGTGGCCTATTCGAGCAAGAAGTTGAATGAGAGTGGACAGAAATATACGTCCTACGATAAGGAGTTTTATGCACTGGTACAAGCGCTGAAACATTGGAGACATTACTTAATGGGAAGTGAATTTTTTCTTTTTTCGGACAATTCCACTTTGCATTATGACATGCAATACCATAAGCATAAAAATAAACATGCAAAGTGGGTGGAATACCTCCAGAGTTTTACGTTTGTGCTGAAACACATCAGTGGACAAGCCAACAAAATGGCAGATGTGTTAAGTAGGAGGAGTTTGATTTTACAGGAAAGTAGAGTGTAGGTGTTAGGCTTTAAGCATCTCAAGGATCTGTATGAAATAGATGCAGAATTTAATGAAGCATACGAAGCTTGCCAGAATCCGCTGTTGAGGGACAACAGTTCATGGCTAGACTATAATATACGGGAAGGATTTTTGTTCAAGCGAGGACAGTTGTGTATCCCACAATGTTCAATGAGGGAAAACTTAATTCAAGACAAACATAGTGGGGGTCTAGCTAGAAATTTTGGCACAGACAAGACTTTGAACCAAGTAAGTCACTTCTATTATTGGTTGAAGATGCAGTGAGACATACAAAGATATGTGGCTAGATGTAATATGTGTCAGCTAGCAAAGGGACACAATCAAAATACATGATTTTATATGCCCCTACCTATTCTGGATAGACCATGGGACTCAGTCAGTTTATACCTTGTCTTACGCTTGCCAAGGACACAGAAGGGGTATGATTCGATCATGGTAGTAGTGGATCACTTTAGTAATATGGCACATTCTTTTACCTATAAAAATACCTGCGATGCCATGCATGTAGCCCACTTGTTCTTCATAGAAATTGTCAGATTACATGGCTTGCCAAAGATTTTTATTTCAGATAGGGACGTGAAGTTCACGGGTCATTTTCGGCAGACTTTGTGGAAGAAGTTAGATACTAAATTAAATTTTTTCTCATCTTATCATCCACAGGCCGATGGGCAGATTGCGGTAGTGAACCAAAGTCTGGGAATCTGTTACGTAGTCTGGTTCATGAAAATTCACGATGGTGGGATCGCGTACTCACACAAGCAGAGTTCGCTTATAATGATTCACCCAACATGAGTATGGGCAGAAGTCCTTTCCAGATCCTATACGAAATGCACCCTCGTGGTGTGCACAAGTTGTAGGATTTCGGTTGGTTGGAACGAAGGAGTGTTGATGGTGAAAATTTTGGAAAGGTGATCAACGAACTTCATGAATAGGTGAAAACCAAATTGCAGGACAACAACAAAAGATATAAATAGAAGGCAGACTTAAAACAACGAGAAGTACAATTCAATGTAGGAGACCTGGTATTGACACATCTACAGAAAGAGAGGTTTCCTAAAGGGGAATATAACAAGCTCAAACTGAAAAAGATAGGGCCTTGCCAGATACTATAAAAGTTCTCTACAAATGCATATGAACTGCAACTACCCTCGAGTATCAGGATCTCACCCATTTTCAATGTGGTAGATCTGTACCCTTACATTACTGCTAATGTGGAGGACAGTTTAATAGAATACACATGGGACACCCAGAAAGAAGGAGAGACAGAGACATGGGTTAGACAGATGCCCCCAGCCAAGCATTTGGAGATCGAACAAATATTGGATACTGAGGTAGCTAGGTGAACATGAAGGAAGGAGTACTTACAATACCTTGTTAAATGGAAGAACCATCCAACTGAGGGCAGTTCCTAGTTGAATGCAAAATAGATTCAAAGCGTCAGGTATTCGATTGAAGAGCTCATGGATATGAGCCATCAGATTCATTCACCCTCGTAGCCTGATGCAGGAGCATCCAATTAGGGAGGCGAAAATTGGATAAGCTGTTAAAATTAAATTCACATTTAGTTTAATTTTATTTTATGTTTAAAGGAGGCTGTCACAGCCAATTTTTTCCTTTAATTTGAACAGTAGTTAGATTAGAAATTAGTTTTAAATAAGTTAGGAAACAAATTACGAGAAACTGGAATGTAACTACATTGTAACTGTAGGTAGCTCCTCAATAGAATGAGGCTACCAACAACTTAAATAGCCAACCCAAAGAAAAATGTGTGGTTGCTACCATCCAGAAGAAAAGAGACCAGAGAGGGTGGCTCTAAAATATATTTTTAAAAAGTAAATTGAAGCTTACAGGTATCCATTATTGTTTTCCATAAATGACAAGAATTATGTACTATGCATAGAAATTAATGACAAAATTGAATGACTCTTAATCAAATTGCGCATCAAACTGAAGGAGCCAACACAATAGAAGAAACCATCCAGGTATTTCACAAAAGCATGATATTGATTTAATAGTGAAAAATTACAATATATATATATATGTGTGTGTGTGTGTGTGTGTGTGTGTGTGTGTGTGTGTGTGTGTGTGCATGAACATTTGTCAAAGTCCACAGTAGCACAAAAAGATAGCATTTAGTAACCCCATGCAATTCCGAGGCATAGAGCCTTCAAAAACCATCCATAATAGTCCTCATACCATTGGCACAGGCCAAGGAGGGTTCCACACAACCCAGAACAAACAAAACTTAGCAGAGACCAAAGCATTACCAACAGCCACAGATGAGATACATAAACTTTTTCCCAAATTCCTGAACAAAAATTATAGTAGAGGCCATGGTGCACAAGAGGCCACCTATTGACAAACCAACTAAGACTGAGAATAGATAGATGCATAGCCTAACTGCTACCAAAAAAATATATATGACCGCATAGCGTAAAGAGGAAGGAACCTACCCGGTTTACGTAAAGATGGACCCGAAGGACGAAGACCCCAACATTTTCCCCAAAGACCAAACCATTGCAACCACCGTGATGAGGGCCGAGTACCTGCATAGACAAATAGAGAACTAGTGAGGCAGCATAACCATAAACCAATGATAAAGAACAGAGAGAGGGTAGGATGAATACCCACAGCGGATACCTGAAGAAGAGGTTGGGCTCCATAGCCAAGCCAAAAAATTGAGACCAACAGAGCATAGCCAATGGCACTAGAGCCAAGGAAAGCTGAAACACAACAGAGCGCAACCAACAGCCAGAGGGCCAACAAAAACTAAGACCCAATAGAGCATAAACCACGACCATAGAGCCACAAGACCACTGTCTGCTCACTAGGAACAAAGTTGTCAGCGAAAGTAAAAGGAAACAAAGAATTGAAACTGGAGCAGAGGAATTACCTCAAGTAGAAGCCAAATCCATCACCGAGAGAGTCAGGAAGAGGGCCTAGTAAAATAATGCAACCACTGAAATAGTTAAAAACAGTGTGGTCAACCTGGTAAAATCAAATATTCGTGGATAACTACAGAGAAGCCAAGGCATAACAAGGGTGACCACAAAGCCCAAAACCTCCTCAAAAAACCATGCAAGAAGTAACCACCAGGTCCAACAAAACACCATCACATATTTAACAAAACGACAGAGGACTAGAGCCGAAGAAGGACTCAAAAGACTGTGGGAGGCAAAGCGCCATCCTTTCCTTCCAGAACCAGGTAAGAACACAGGGGAGAAGAACCAAAACTGGTGGAAACATAACCAAATCAACCACAATAGACCACACCATAGAGCCGTGTCACATAGACCGAGACCGTGTCGGGATGGGGGAGAATTAATTTCCCATTAAAACCTTACTTAAAACCCCAAGCAAATACAAGCGCGGGAAAAGTTGAACGCAGGCCAACTACCACATAAGCTTGCCACCATAGCGTCTCAGGGATTGTCACCAAATGTTCCCTATCAAAAATTTAACATTGAAATACATAAAATGAAGTGTTGAAATTTTGATGGTCATTTGGTAAATTATAGGCTTGATTAATAAGATAACTATGATGTACACCTAGAAACTCACTGCAACATGCTTTCAATCTTTGGAGTATAACATGGAGCTAGAGTTAAGAGCTATAATAGAAGACATTGAAATATATAAAATGAAGTGTTGAAATTTTGATGGTCATTTGGTAAATTATACGGTTGATTAATAGGATAACGGTGACGTACACCAAGAAACTCACTACAACATGCTTTCAATTTGTGGAGTATAACAAGGAACTAGAGTTAAAGAGCTATAATAGAAGACATTGAAGTCATTAATTGTACTGTAACACATGGAAATAAGGTTTATATTAGTAAATTGTTAGATTAATTTTGTTGGTTGTTAGTTTTTGTTAGGAATTTTTTAGATTTTATAAATATTATTTATGTGACTTGTATTTTGGTTGTTAAGAATTTTTTAGATTTCATAAATATTATTTATATGACTTGTATTTTGATTTTGAGTGAGCAATACAAAAATTATTTTAAGCGAATATATCCACAGTATTTACTCTTCTAATTTCTTTATTGGTATCAAAACCCATATAAATGTGACTCTGACTCCTCTCACTCCTTAAGGGAAGGGAAATACGAGAGAGATGTGAGATTCATGATATTCGATCCTTTGTAAATAAGATAGATGAATGATTGATTTCTCGTGAGTTTTCATTCAATTGTTTCAGGTGTGTTCATAGCTTTGTTATGAGAGAGGGGTAGGCATTTTATTTAAAGAAATTACATTTTCCTAAACTTGTGACGCTGTCAAATTTGCGGATATGTCCATAGATCATAGTCTCTATGCTTCTAGGTTATGCTATGTCGTTTTTGAAATTTTGGAAGATCAGGAATGCAAAGCAAACATGGGTGTTCTACATGTTTTCTTAAGAGGCCGCATAACTGAAGAGTCTACCTTCACATGGCACTGAGAAGGTTAGTTTTATAAGTGACTGCTCAGTATGCCCAGTCATTGGTTATAGGTTAATTTATGAGATCCTTGTATGTCAAAATATCAGTGGTATAACTGATTGTTGAATATGCCCAATACTCAGACAACTCGCCTATACAACTATCAAAAGTGTGGGCTCTGCATTTGATAGATAAGAGTAATTCATAAGGTGGTTCAATATAGAGATTGTATTTTGGGATGTCAAGAAGCGTCAATTCTGCAAATTTTGTCGAAGATGGTTAGAGGAAGTTGTTCTTTAAATGAAGTTCAAGTGACAACTTGAAGATGTGGCAGTAAAGAAAGATTAGTATTTGCGAGATTCCAAAGTGGATATGAGTGTTGATTAAGACCAGTCAAACATAGATTAGTTACGTTGTTGTTATATTTGTTCTCTATATTGTAATTTGTGATTTATGTAATGATGTAAGAGTTAAGGGGGAACTTGGAAATAACGCTTACATTAGTAAATTGCTAGATTAAGTTTATTGGTTGTTGGAATTTGTTGAGAAAAAATCTCAATAATATTCTCAAAATTAGGAATCTATCAGATCTCATGAGCACTATTTATGTAACTTGTATTTTGGTTTTGAATGAGAAATAAACTAATAGTTTTGGGTGAATTTGTCTACAATATTTTCTCTTCTAGTTTTTTTGTGTAACAATGCTAAAGTTAAAAACTACAATGGATAACATCCCACTCATCAAGTGAACAGTTAATTATATTGGAGATAAGAATTCTAATTACATACGTTTAAGCTGAAGCTTTAATGTTAACCTCGATTATAATACAACTCGAGAAAAAATATCCTTTTCACGACTTATTTAATATCATAGAATTTAACAAGTGCTATGACTTAATATCATAGAATTTAGCAAGTGCTATGGTATTGATGGATATTTTTACCGTGATGAAAATGTTTACTTTTAGGACAAATCCATGATAATTGATTTCTTAATCGACTAGATCTGGATCAATGACTTTTGACTTCAATGATGGGATGAATGGCTTACACTGCTTGGGCAGCTAGATCGTTGGATGGGTTTGCACCTAACAAAGCACCCACAGCAAGCATCAATGGCCTATATTGCACCGCTAAAGAACTGTAAGTGTATTTATAGTAGGAAGGCCTTTCAATTTTGAGACTACCTTTCTCTTTGTAAGTATATTTATAGTAAGAAGGCCTTTCAATTTTGAGACTCCCATATTCTTTGTCATATCTGGATGTTCGCAAATAGATTCAATGGAATAAGAAGTAAGTAATGGAGTTTTTTATAATGGGATTTTTTGGAGATTCCGGTGATGGAATCAGGCGGAAGAAATTGAGGTTAAATCTTGATTTGTTGCGGTTAAACTAGTTTTTTAACTACATATTTGGATTCAGCACCCTGAAAAACCTCTGGGAAGCTTTGATTGTGCAGAAACTAACGATCAAACTTGCAATTCCAATAAATTGCTGCTAAATTTTGACTGGAAAAACCCACCAAACTTTCAAAAAATCACATTATAAACAACTGCGCCAGTATTATCGTGCTAGGAAAACGAGGTAATGGATAGCAATTAACGATAACGAAGAAATACGTCCATTCAATGTCTTTTGTGATTGTGTTTCTCACAAACGACAAGGATAAAATTGCATTCTCTCCGATTTACAAATCATGGTATAGATTAGAGGCTTGGACTCACAACAGGTATTTATAGGAAACTGCAGGAATCTGTTGTGCCCTCTCCTCCCCGGGTAAATCTAGACTTTCGGTAAGAATAAATATAGCTTGACAAGAAAAATTCCATCGTTACCTGAAACTATGAATGAGATGGAACTTCTAAATAACTATGATGTTCTCCACATAACCAAACGAGAAAGAATTAAGGCAGGTCAAATAATAACATCCGAGCTATGTCAAGTTCATTGAGTATTATCTAGTTAAGTGTTCACCTTAGCAGAGGAGTTTTCCCTTTAGTTTTCTTCAAGGCCCCCCTGACTGAGCTTGGCCTTCTAACTAGGTCCTTTAACCTAAATGCCATAAAAGGGCTAAAAGTACATTGTTTATATAGCCCTTTCCAACGTACAGACTCATTTTCTCCCACCCGGACATGTCAGGAAAAATGCTCGACACAAGGATCTCTTCTATTCTTATCCACTTAACTAACATCGTTTTCCAACTGAGACACCTCACCCTTACCGTATTGTATGATACTTTTCTTGATAATAATTTTTTCATAAAAGAAATAATTTACCATAAACAAAATTATGGTATATTCTACTTCTTGGAAAAATTTTGTTGGTCGGTTTTACGATTAATCGTTATATACGCTATTCTAAAAACAAATTAAAATATACTATTTTTCCTTTGGATGATAAGTTTATTATTCTAATGGTAGAAATATATGTTTTTTTAAGTATTTAAAA
>APFE030921348.1:9462-21172 GCA_000404065.3 Pinus taeda
GTTTGACTAAAGAGTTCTCAATAATTAAGAAATAGTTTTTTTTTATTAATAAAAAATTGTTTATTAATTAATGATAACCCTTATTCAAAATTAATAGTTATATTCTAATGGCTAGAAAATATGTCTCTTCATTTATCTAATCTAATTCCATGATCTGGTTCTTCATCATGTCATGAAGATGAACCACACTAGATTGTTCAAAACGCCTCGACCAAAAGTTTAATAATGTGATTTTTACCTAAAGATATTTCAACATCTTAAAGTATATTAACAAAAAAACTCTATTTACATGAATATTGATGTAACAAATATTAAATTTTGTTTTCATAATTTATCTTCAAATAAATTGATTTTTTATAATTTCTTCTTTCTCATTGTTCTTACCTTCCTGCTCACACTCTCTTTTATATCCAATGTCAAATCCTTTTCTAACTATCTTTCAATTCCTTGTTTAACTTTCTCTCAATTCCATAAATAATACAATATCAATGTGATTTTTATGATCATTGTCTTTTTCATTTTCTATATTTTATTTTAGATGGAAAAAATTGGTTTATATAATGTACCATTACATATTCCAAATTGTAAACCATAAAAAATGCCATCGATATGCCTTTGTACACAATGGATTCATACCATTTGGATCTACAAACACTGTATACCCAGCAAAGTTCAAAAAACATCCAAAATAATATTTTATCACAACAAATATGCATAATCATGAAAGTTATGTTAACACTAAAAATCCCAGAAAAACCTATATAATAAGGCAATTTAATGTGACCTTCTTCTCTGATTTGGTTATCTTCCATACATATGTAAAACATGTTACTTGAAGCATCTGATAATCCATTCTTCGATAAAGCATCCACAATAGTATTGACTTCCATAAAAATGTGTTGAAAGGTGATATGACTGAAGGTTTGTCTGAAATCGTTGATATGAGCAATCCAACCACTTAGATAAGGAGGCGTGAATGAGGTGTTGGCTATAATCCCATCAATAAGTGATTTTGAATCTCCATATATATGTATGTTATCAATGGCCATTCTTTTAGAGAACCAAAGTAGCCCCCAAAGAGCCAATACCTTTGCCTCCATATTCGTGCAAGCACCAGCATACCATGAAATTTTATAATGTAATATGTGATCCATCCTTCACCATGCTCTGCAACCACAACATCCTCATTGTGTTGCTCCATCAAAGTAACCTACAGGAAAAATAATCAGAGGAGAGTTTTGGATTGAAAGATCCTTAACTCTTAGTGTGTCAGCGCCAAGTGTGTCCAACCATGTACCAACCTTGTAGATAATTTTGAAGATTTCAGTCTCATAATTCTCAAAAATAAGACCATTCATGACCTTCCATATTTCCCAAAATATGAAAGTGACATGGCTTGTAGTTGGCCACCCCATTCCATCCACAAAATGAGGCATTGTCCTATGGATTCGAAGAGTCTAAATGGTATATTTCGTTGTAGCATAGTGAATCTCCAAACCTGCAAAGAAATGGGGCATTCCAAAAGGAGGTGTGTGTTTGTCTTCAATGAAGATTTACATAGTACACAGCTAATAGGACCATGCATGCCTCTTTTTCGAAGGTTCTCCCATGTCAAAGTTTTATTATGCCAAACCAACCAAGTGTACATGATAATTTTGAAGGGAACATTATACATCCAAATTTTAAAAAACCACCATGTGTGGAAGAGTGTAAGGAAGTCACGATGAACCTAATTTTTCATTTTCTATATATGCACTCACTCTTTCTTTTCCTATTTCACTCTCTCCTTTAGATCCAATATCCAATGTAATTATTTATTTTAAAATTGTTTTTAAATTTTATAGATAATGCAATATAACTTTTCTATGATACTTTCCAAATAAGGTAACAAAAACTTTCCTTGTAAGACTTTCTAAACAAGCTGATGCACTAACCAAATTTCAATCCTCATTATTGATCCAAGGGATCAAAATATGCTAAAAAATCAAAATACTCGAAATCACCTAAAACTAGTACCAAATTGTAGATATTGTCGTTCTCATTCCAGTGATGCTTGAATCGCCTCAATCTGACACTGTATGTGAAAGTTATTGCATTATAAATTTTTTGGCAAACAAATAAAAAGTCAACATGCAGGGTTGACTGGGCTACTAACTGAGTAGGTTGTGCAAGTGACATGGTGCTAACATCAGCAGGTGACTGTGTAGATATAGTGTGCATTACAAGCCAATCTTGTGATTCCACGTGGCAACACCGTATAGGTTGAGGTGTCAGGTTTTTATTGGTTGGTTGTGTTGATGTGGGCCAATGATGAGGCACAATGTAGCCCAATGGGAGGGAACCACATGGCTCTCAATTTGCGTGGCAAAAAGTTATTTGGTCAGTCGACTGACCCAGAAAGGTTTGACTTCATGACCTTTGTGTAATTAACTATCGATCCTGATGTTATGTAATGCCATTGAAACTTATCTGTATGGGGTGTCGGTCATATTTAACATTGGTTGTTAGATTGATTTGGGGGAGGGGAAGGGCATGTGGCCCCAACCCCTAATCACATGGCAGACGCATAACAAACAATGAAGGAAAAGTAGGACGAGGAAGTTAAACCCTAGCCTCAGGTTTCATTATAGTGCACACGACCACAGCAAAGGCAAAGCCTAACCGCCTACCCCTAGTCCCATGCAGCCACATGACCAGGGACAAAGGCAAAGGCAAAGACGACCATATGGCCATAATGTGATCGAGAACAGGGCTAAAAATTCAACGCTTAAGGGTCATTAACGCATTTAAAGATGCGACAATTTGAACCTTTTTCAGCGGGATTTCCTCCATCCCTACGCCAATTTGTTGCTCAATGGTCTGCTAAAAGGTGCGATTCATTGCTCAATTAGCCAGTTTTTCCATTTTGCAGTACAGATAAAAGTGAAGTGTTCCAGGGTGCCTAACATTGTCATTTTTCAATTTTTTCGAGCCCAAGAAGAGCCTACACAAGGGTTTTTGGGTGTTATGAACTCAATGGAAGTATTATTGTTTTGATTTTAGTACTGTATATTAGACAATTTGTAGAGCCAAGTCTTTTTGTGTTGCAGACAAAGATTGTTTTAAGGTCATTTGGAGACCTTTTTGGTCATGGAGAGAGGCGAAACTAGGGTTTTCAAGCCTTTTGGATGCCGCTACAACATCTCTTACTTCATTAGAGCAGCCATTTTTAGTCTATTTTTAGTATGCTTGTGGGAAAAGGCCATTTCAACACTTCATTATAAAGTAGTTGAATTTGTGCCTTTTGATCTCAGAATGAGTACAAGGACATGTTGCCACATTTAGTGGGAGAGTCCTTTTTCTTTTGACACCATCATTTTCTTTTTTGTTGAGTCAACTTGTGAGTGATATTTCTCTGAAGGAGAACATTTTTTGTAGCAGAAACAAGTGTCACTATAGAAGGAGGTTTACTCTATGAGTTAAAGATTTGTAATGTACTATTTTTGTTGTTGATAACAATAAAGCGGCCTACCCATTGGAGCAGAGCTCGGAGACATAGTCCATGAGGGGTGAACTTCGTTATCACATGGTTGTTCTCTTCCTCATTTTTACCATGTTGGATTGCATGTGCTTTTGTTTCATCTTTAAGTTCATTTGAAAATAACCATTCGTGGTTGAACAGGTTATGAACTAAGCTAACTTATGAAAATCCAAATTTATCAAAACTTGTAATGTGAGAGGACAATCCATTTTCAGATCATTGGTATCAGAGAAGGTACTGACCAGATCACATGCATGGGCAAAATTTTACAACATACAAGACTCCTATAACTAGAAGAAATAAATTCTTCTCTCCAAACAAAGAACATGGATTTAAGAAGATTTCTCAAACAGCAGAGGATGAAAATAAGAAGTTGCACTTAATGTTGTAGAATGGCATTGAAGAGAAAATTGGGGAATGTTCATCTAACGAAGCTTCCCCAAAGACTCGACAAGTTTGTAGTCATGGGATGACTAATGTTTGTACATGGGATGACCTTAGAATAGTCCCTCAAGGCGGAGGCGTAACAACATGAAATAAAATTTAGAAAACAACTGAAATCAACCAATTCTGCTATCACGCACTGTTATTCTTAAAAAAACATATGTATAAATAGCATAAAATTATAATTACTATTAACAGCATTGCTTATGAATTGCAAGGAAAAAGAAGTGGTGTTCATTAATAAGCTAATTGTAAAGATGCGGAAAGGAATTAATGTCCTTAATCATGAAATAAACAATCTTAACTGCAGAAGAATTATGGCTGCATATATAATGCCTACCTATAGAAGAAAATGGGTGGTCTGGAAACTCTGCTCCGTGACCTGGAGTATCAAGAAAACCCATTAAAAATTCATGTGACCAAGGCGGTCCTCAATCCATGGCAGATGAAAAACACTATGGAAAATAACAGTGTTACCTTCCATGAGAAAGGACGGACCTTGCCAGCCGAGAGACGACAAGAAGGAAAACTCCAAATCAAAACCCTTTCCCCAAGTCTGCAAAATCCTGGATAAAATATCCAGCACTGTAAGCAACGACTTAACCATTAAGAATAGGAAAATTGTGGCAAGACGGTAACTAAAAGTAAGAAGATAAATAATCCAGCTTAGAAGAAAAAGAAATAGGCGAGTGGGTTCGGCCTAGTTTCTCTCAGGAATGGGCTAGACGCCATGCCTTTGCGGCCAGAGCTAACCAGCCTGCTGTCGGGCGTATTAAACTACGCCCATAATGACTTCACCATACATTCATGCCATGCCTTTCCATCCCGCATCCATCGTTTCCCCGGCAGCGGGACGGCCCATCGCATCATAAGTTTTCCGGGAATGGGTGACCCACCACCTCCGAGCTGGCACCCACTGTGCTGAGCAAGATTTTCAAATGAGCATTCGCGCCAAAGAGCCATTTGCTCCATTCGCCCAACCCGTCGAGTTTCCTCTGCAACCTCTGCAACCCCTCTCGAGCACACACCGCTCCCGCAAGCGTTGCTGGCTCACCCACGCAGGTCCGCCCACGGTGCATATTCCCGGCTGGCTGTGCATTCTTCGTTTTTAGTTTGTGGGGTCATGTTCATGGCTTTTCACTGCAAGAAAAGGCCCATATACTGAATTTTCTGTCTCACATTATTGGTTCACCTCTTCTTGGCAAATGGAGTTTAAGATCTATTCATGAAAGGCATTGGGGTGAGTTTTCTTCACAGACATCTTGTTTGTAGGTTGTTGAAAGGGTTTAACCCCTGCAGCAGTGTTGCTTGGAGTTATGCCTTACTGGGGATGGCACTGCAATGCGACTTGTGAAGGACATCTGGTGGCTCAAGCTTCTGTGGTGATATTGGTTGCAGGCAACTTGAAGGGCTTGGCATCTTGTTGGTTGGGCCATGAAGCCCTTTGATTGCAGTTGCTTTTGTGCGAAGGGCTTTCTGCTGACAGTTTGCCTGCTGGTACACATCTTGCAGTTGGTGAAGTGTTGGCTGCTAGCCCTTACCATCTCATGTCATGGCTGCCTAGCAGTGGCCTGTTATGGGAACTACTGTTGTTTAGGATTTCATGGTTTTCGATGCTGTCATGTTTGTCAGTGCTTGGGGGAGTGATCTTCCCCAAACTCCCTTTTGGCAATTCGTGGGGGATTCTTTTTTGGTTCTTTGTCTGTGTGGCCCTGCTCTGTTTATCACAGGGACGTGTTGGTTTTTAGGTTTCTAGGTTTCATTCTTGGACTTAAATTTTCTGCTCTTGATCTGTGTACGTGGTGAAAGTCAATCTACTGTCCATTTTTTTGTCATATGCTCCCTTTACCAATATTTTTTTCAATACAACATATTTCTCAAAAAATAAAAATAAAAATAAAAGATTGGAAGTAGGGTAAGAAAGGAGAATACCAGGCCACATAGGATTGTTGAAATATTGCAAATTAATCATAGAACAGTCAGATATGCTTTTCCTTTCTTGTACAACTATTACAATCTGGGTGGAGTAATATCCACTGTTCTGAATGTGTAACTTTTACCGATACAAGAATTGAACACATTAATTTCAGGACACCAAAACAGATCTTTGCAGTGTTTCTGCAGAGTAACCATACAAATAAATTGTTAGCAGATCACAATGACCATTGTTTCATATCCTCTGCCACAGAGTAACTGTACAAATAAAATGAAAATACCAATATAAGGAGAGGATGGAGGAAAAAGTTAATTCTTTCTCCGGGATTTCAAATTAGTAATGATGTATCACGACCAAGGAGTAATGCGATACCCATTAGAAATGAGATGGCTCTGGATAGACTTATGCTGTACCAATTTTGAATGAAGCATAGCATAGCATTGGGACAACAGGGCATCTGGGATAATATCATTAACAAATAATTGGTTGTAGGAGAAGTAAGAGTCAGCTCTATTTGATAATAGCTGCGGCATTGACGAACACCAGAGGAGATTTCAAGATGATGGAAGTGAAATGTGAGAAAGGATATTGTACAAAGCATTATGAAATGCCTCATGGTTTCCTTAAAGGTTCAGAATCCAGATGGTGACACCAGTGTGGAATACAAAACTGAATGCTCTGCGAAAGCTAAATGGAAATGATTCTGTAATGAATTGTTCATCAAAATATTTGTACCAGGCCATGGCATAGTTCTGGACGCCAGAAAAACTTTGAAAATTTTGGTCTAATCTTTAGATGTAAGATCTAAATATGGACAACTAAAAATTAGATTAGGTACAGGAACCATAACTAGAAAGGAGCAGATATTAATCTTCAATGTCTAATTAACAACAGATAATATGTAATATGATTTCACAGTACAGGGATTTACTTTGTCCTTGCTATCTTTTTGTATTCTATGGTCATTGCACAATGAAATCTAGTTTAGCTGTAGGTTGTTTCATCTTGAACCTTAAATACCCCTCCATTGTGAACTTCCAACTGCATGTAGTAATAGGAGTGCTCACCCAATCTATTCTAAAGTCGTAAGTGTAGTAAACTGAGTACTCACCCAGTCCCTCTAAAGTTGAAAGTGTAGTAAACTGTGGTGGTGATGATTATATTATATACGAAAAGTTACCTACAAAATAAATCAAAAGCCAGCCAGCAAACAGGCATAAAGGGGACCGAGTGCTCCTTGTACATAAATTACATAAGAAGAAATGAGGGATGAAATCATGGGCGGATGGTCTTGAATATTGACGATCATTGTCCTTGCTACTGCAGCATGGAGTTTAACTACATTTTAGTAAGTCAGGAGGCCCCTTCCTGCCATAGCCATATGGTAATGCCCTGTTTTATTTTCTGCTGTGCAAAATGGCAATATTAAATATAAGATAATTCTCCTTGAGCACGCAAAGGAAATTTTGGACTTGAGCTTGTGGTTTCCCCACTAAGAGGAGAGTTCATTGGTCGTTGGCCTTAAATTCTATCCTTACTAGCAAAAGCGGCACCCTTGTGATAGTTAAGTGGGGCAGCAATAATTTGAATCTTGTTCTTAAAGGGCAATAGTGATTATACAAGTTAATAACCATGGGCTTTATCTAGGTTAGCAACCACGATTATCAAAGTTAATAACCATGGGATTTATCCAAGCTAGCAACCACATGATTCTTGTGCCTTGATGCCTTCTATTAGTCAGTATCAGGTATTATTGTAATTTTACTTAGTAGAGATTATTGAACATTGTTGTAATTATACCCAGTGGTGTGTGATGGATATAGTTATTACTTCACCTATTGATGTTTAGCAATAAATAATTAAGAATTTCATAATACGAGAGATTTGGGCTCTTGGAACCCTTGCTATTCACCTTGGGTCAGTTGTGCTTTTGGCACTAGGTTTGTCTGTATATTTAGTTGCTGAGGTCAACCTTGTCTCTAAATAGAGTTTTAGCTTCACAATTAAAACATCTGCCAAGGTGTCCCAACTTCTTTTTAACATTCATCTTTGCATTGGTAGCAATGGTCATATTTTGATTATAACAATAAGTGAGATGTTTCAAAATATGTTTCTTTGCTTGTCTAGCCTGTTGGATTTCAAAACATTTTAATTCTAAGTAATTATCATTCCTTTGAAAAGTAACAGACTGAGGATATATGAGCAGTGAGAACGTGAACGTTGTGCTTCTCTAGAGTATAAAATATTGTAGCGAGGTGTCCTGGAATACGTGCACTGCATATTCCAATCTGAGCATTCTCACCACAAACGTTGAGCACAACATTTGGGGATGACCAGGTTTGTAAAGTATGATCAATCGAAGTTGATATTGAATGAGAAGCTTGTCTCCAGTTGTCCACAACTGGCTCCATGGAGTCCTGTAGTTCGAATGATCTGAATTCCTTCATGGCAGCAGATTGAGTCTTTTCTAGTCTCTAATTCTGTAGCGCTTGCAGTGACTTCTGGAGAGATTTGATATAGCCAATAGCCTCAACTACTATGGTGGATTTGTCTGTCTGTTGCCAAAATTCATTAGAGTTATTGAGGTCAGTGAAGATCACAAGCCAGCCAACTATAAAGGAATTGCTAATAGAGAGACAGGGACATGAAGAGATTGGCATGAAATACAAACTAGCCCAATAGTGCTAATTGACAGCCTAACTGCACCATGGGAAGAAGAAATAATCTGTTAGGATAATCAATAATTGGGCCTTGTACTGAGAAGGATTAGTCTACTGTTCTAGCATGAGAATATCTAACATTAATTTTATAGAATCATAAGCTTCAAACTTCATAAAAGCATGAAAAACCTTTTTTCATACCCATAGTAATATTTTCTATATTTTCTTAAAAGAAAACCATGGTTGATAAAACTAACAACCTAGAGATATATGCAACAACAGTCACATATATCATAAACTCATCCAAGATGTCTAGACATTCATAGCCTAGTCTAGTACATAGTATGGTAGAACAGTCTAGGCTGCTCTTTTATGCCTGTTCTGAAGAGCAGTTTGCTCTTCCTCTTCTTTGATCACTGAACAATCACATCATGTTATACATTGTCTGAATTCATCTGAATGCTAATTATCCGGTGTCAGGGCCTTCTCATGTTATAATACAATCTAAACTGGGCCCTCTCATCTTATGTACAAAGGCAATGGAGGTTGAATGACTATCAAAACAATGGAAGCATAATCAGAAGAAAATTGTTTTGTTTCATTGGACTTTAAACAATTCGATAGCTCTGATAATTAAGTTCAACATCCATCATAGCTATAAGTGGTGTCCAATCTCTCCTTCTTGGACTTGTCTCGCCTACATGACTTGACTTCCCTGGATATTGCCTCTTATTGATGGAGATCTGGATAAGCATAGGAGTGTTCTCTCTATTTGGAACCCTCCACCCAAACCAAACCCTCTTTCAAGATGTGAGCAGTAGCTCTGGAAAACACTAATAATCAACTGCAATCGGAATCGCTGGATATAGCAATGTTTTTGAAAATGTAACAGGAAAAACCATTTTCCAGGATTTCTTTAGTCAATCTTTTTTTTTTTACAAGAACGGTTATGGGATTTCATTAACTGAATGGCTAAAAGCCACAAGTTCGGTTACAGAAGGAGGAGCAGATTTCTGCATGACTTTCCAACAAGAGGAAAATAATGCCTACTCTTATCAGCTTCCTCTTTTTACATTTGGTATAGTGCACTTTTGCTACTAATTTCCCGAGCTGAAAGATACAAACAAACTGATGCAAAAGAATGCAATAAAACATGACTCTTTAAGGGATTGGTTCCCAAAGGATTTCCTTATCTCTGAGGATAGTGCCGGCATCTAAGTGAATTGCCTTGTTTTCATCAATGTCTGCTTCTTTGTTATTTGTTCTCAAAACATGAAAGTAATTCAGATTTAGGGACTTTGTCATGCCTTTGATCCTTGTAATTATCCTTGCTAGTTGCAGATCCGCTGGATTAAGATTGTTCGCCACTGCTTTTATGATAGCCTAGGAGTCTCCAAAGACATTTGCCTCCTCAAGTCCCAACTCTTTGAGGAGTTTGATACCTTGACAGAGGGTCATTGCCTCAACTTGTATGTTTGAGGAATGGCCTAATCCCCAAGCAAATCTGTGCGAACATGAATCATCTGGGTTAATGATTAGCCCTCCAGCTCCAGCAATTCCTGGATTCCCTTTTGCTACCCCATCAAAAAAGAGAGAGGGAAGTGGTTGAATGGATAGCCAGGACTGAAAGTCTTCTTCGTTCTTCCTAATTTTCCATTCTTTGAGGGTTGGAGGGGAGCTGTTCGATTTTTGAAATTTGAAATTGAGGGCCGATCCCAAATCTCCGTCTTGTTGACTTAGATTTGAATCATCTCCTTTGTCTTCCAGCCACTCGACTAGTTGACTTTTCACTGAATTGGCAACTATTCTATAATCATGTTTCCTGCTATGGAAAATCCTTCTGTTTCTTTCCAACCAGACTTGCCAACTGATGAATTTAGGCAGAGCACTCCATGTTGTCCTGATTGTTTTATTTTTTGGAAGAGGGCCTAGATATCTAGCCATCCAACCCGCGAACAGATCCGAGACTGAGGAGGGGAAGATGAACTTGTAATTCCAGGAAACAAGAAGCTCCTGCCATATAGAGACTGCAAACTTGCACTCGATCATGAGGTGGAAGGCGGATTCTGAGTTTTCTTTGCACAGCATGCATCAAGAAGGCCCATAGATCCCCCTTTTCTGAAGCCTATCTTCTGTGAGAATTTTTTGATGGCGAAGAAGCCAACAAAAGTGGTCTACTTTTGGCATTGAAGGGATTTTCCATATGCCTACCCAGGGGGCAGGGTTGGGGGGCACATGGGGTCGCTCTAGACACTTAGTGTATCCCTGAGCTACCGTGTAGCCTTCCTGATTTGTGCCCCAACCTCTCACGTCCTTTCTGCGCACATGTATAGGAGCCAACCCGTGCAGGTTCGTGGTGAGCGTTTCCATCTCTGGATGCAAGGCGAGAGGAACTGTGAGCTGTTTCCAACCCGCCCAGGCATCATCCTTCCAAATCGAGAGGTCCCACAAGGTGTTGATGCTCGCTTCAGACATCCAATGCTTCAACTCTGTCATGCCTCTCAGATCTACCAGTGGAGGTCTATCCAGGATACTGTCATTCCACAGATGAATACATTTACCATTTCCTGGTATCCAGAAAGAGTAATTTCTTATCAGCGAGCCAATTCTGTTGATGAGCATGCTGAAAGGAGTTCTGAGTTGATTTTTGGGTTGTTCCGGGCATTTGAGTCTCGTTCCTCTGAAGTATTTCCTCCACAAAGCAACCTGTACCCACCCTGGATTAGGCACTATGATTTTCCAAATCAATTTGGCTCCCATGGCTAGATTTTGAGCTCTGAGATCTTTGAAGTTCAGTCCTCCCTCGTAAATTGATTTGGTGACTATTTCCCAATTGAATAGGGAAATTCTCTTCTCGTTTTGTTTGCCTCCTTTCCAGAAAAACAGTCTGATTAGCTCCTCCATCTTTTTGATGATTCCCACAGGTGCCAGGAGGACAGAGAATTTGAATATCGGAAGACTGCTGAGGATTGCTTTAATGAGCACTGATTTTCCGGCAATGTTGAGCCAAGAGGATCCCGAGGCTTGCATTTTTGCTTTGAATTTGTCTAACTGAGGGTACCAGTCTTTGCTCAAGGCCCTCTTGTGGAAGATTGGCAGACCAAGATATTTAAATGAGGACCAAGTAACGGAGGCTGCAAATCCGAGGCA